>CAODLS011105827.1:0-33306 GCA_948243855.1 Flueggea neowawraea | reverse complement strand
AGGATGTTTGTTTGAATTTCACATGGATCGAGACAAACAGGTAAAGCAACGGTCAAGTGTTGATTGTTCACGTACACAAGCATAATACCTCACGTACGTCACATTGAACTAAAGTACGTGAGATGAAATTTCAAATACGTGAGATGCTCTGGACTGAAAAACAAAAGCTACTAGATGACTCAGACATAGAAGTCACGTACTTCAAATTATATTCACGTACGTGAACTAGGGATAAGCTATGATCAACATACGTGTATGTATTTATCACGTACGTGTGATGACCATCAAGTCAGGTAACGTGCGTAAGATTTATGTAACGTACGTAAGAAAACTCTGATAGTGTATTAAATGTGTCTCATTTAATACAACGGCTACATTACACCCCACAACGGTCTGAAATCAAGAGATAAGTATAAATACATGCTTGTGAGGCTAAAAACGCAAGAACAAGCATATGGACATTGAATTCTTACAACTACCAAGCATCAAAGTATTGAATTTCTCATTTATTGATACAAATATATTTATTCTTCAATTTCATTCTTCATTTGCTTGTATCACTAGCATTTAATCTATTGGTGAGTGTTGTAAACACTTTTAAAAGAGTGATTGATAGAGGGATCACAGGTAGATCCTTAGGTTGGTTTTTGTTCTTGAACAGAAATCAAGAAACTTGTACGAGTTTTCACTTAACTACAAAGTGAAGTTGTGATCTTTGAGAACTCAGGAGGACGGGTTACGACACACTATTCAACCCACCTTCTAGTGTGATTATCGATTCTACAACATGTCCTCTCGCAGGAGGACACACTACGATATGAGAACACAATAACACGTCCCCATATCAGCGGCTAAAATTCCATGTGAGCCGCCTTAATTCTCAGGAAAAAGGACATTATTTCTATCTATTTTTTATATTCAATAAATTAAATTATCACTCTTAATTCACTAAAAATATCATCCAGCAATCGCCGCGTAACTTTACGATCAAATCTTTACCAAATTCTATCCTCTTTACGAAAAACTCTACCCAGAACATTTCCATTACCAAATTCTAATTCTATCCGAAACATTTGCACGTAATAAGTAAGTTGAAGCTCGTGACAATTTCCATGTCTCAATTCTCCAAATTTCGGTCAGGACTGCGACACTCCAACCAATTTTTTCTTACAGACGCACTTGCCTGACAACACGTATCCCCCCACCATTCAAACACGACTCTATCCTCTCTCTCTCTCTAAAAAGCAACTGAATCTCCACATGGAAAATTCGCCCCTTCCTTTCCAGGATAAGATAAGATCAGCGCCACATTTAATAATCCTATCGGCAGTTGTCACGCAATGTTCCTTCATTACAATATACACAACTTTGAAATCTCAGTTTTATCCACCTCCACGTTTCTCCATGCACCTACAACCCAGGGTCAGTTCTGTCCAAATACATATCTCATGACTCATGCCCATTTTCTATTCCAAAAAATATACATTAATAACATATTTTAAAAGACAAAAAAAAGAAATAAAAACCCATTGGACTGGCTTTTAAAGATATTATAGTTATTTATCAATATAATTAAAAAAGACAAAATTACTGTCATTGATCATCATCTTCATCATTTTCCTCTTGCAGATCTGTAAGAGAAAAACAACTATATGACTTGAAACTGGCTTTGAATCTCACATCCATAACTCTCGAACCTTTGGGAGGCAGCATCGAGTTGCTTCCTCGTTTTTCTTGATTTTCTTGACGATGTTCTTGATTTTCTTGAGGATGATCTTGGGTTTCTTCTTCTTGGACTTCTTCGATTAAAGTGTTAAGGACAGGCATGGATTTGGGGTTTCTCCAGTTATAGAATGACTTCCTCTGTAACTTGTTCGCTAAAAGAAGCCGCCGCCTTTTGTTGAATGGGTTCTCGGGTTTCTCCACTTCCTTGATCGTACTCACCGTACTGCTCACATCTGATAGATTCGCGAACGACTTTGACTTCCCGGAATACTGATTCGATAACCCTCTCCTGCAAAATTTCATCATTTTGTTGGATATAAATGGAATTTTATAAATTTAAACTGGGAGATTTAATAACTATTTTTGTAACTTACTTGACGGGAAGTGATTCTTCCATAGAATCCAGAGACCCTAATCCCCATCCCAACCCTAAACTCGGCTTCGATGAAACGACGCCGTCCTCTTCCTTCTCTTCTTCGCTATCATCAGGACTTCCGATCGATGATGAACTTTCAGATGAGAACTCTTCTTCATCCGGCGACGGGTACTCCTCATCGGCGGCGCCTCCTTCCAAGAATAGCAGAGATGGAGGCGGCACGCGGGGCTGCGTCGGAGGAGATGAGACCTCGATGCTGAAGGTAGAACCCACCAACACCTCCATGACCAGAAATTTCCTTCCAAGATCAAGAGAACATAAGCACGGGGACACGATCCGGCGCCGTTTTAAGGCCTCTCAGCCTTCGCTTGTTCGTCGTTCCGTCTCCTCTTCGCTTTCCAACAGCAGCGGCTGCAAAGAACTGCGAAGAAGCTTTGTTCTCATCAAACTGAGAGGTCGAAGCGGATAATTTAAAGGTAAAGGCCAAAATTGTAATTTCGATGCCTTATGCTTATCTACAAAGAAAGAGAGCAGAGAGAGAGTCTTTTTGGACAGACAGACAAACAGACGAACACAAAGAGAGGGAGAGGGAGAGGGGGAGAGAGGAGAGGCGAAAGAAATATATAAAGAGATGAGTCTTAATTAAAAATAATAATAAATTTATTTTAGTATATTTACACGTATTTTTATACGTATATGAAGAGAAAACATATACGGAGGATACTTTTTTTTTATTTGACAGTTCGTGATGACGTGGTGGAGACATTGACCAGAAAAAAATATAAAAAATATGTACAAACTTCTCTAGTGTAACGGTGATCGGACGGTCGACATTTGATCTGCAATTGGAGATAGGATAATGTTCCGGTTCAGAGGTCCGGTCTTAATAAATGGTCCAAACACAAATTTCTTAAGCTGAGGACTTCACATAATTTGATTTAGAATTTGCGATAGTATTAAATATTACTCTCTCCGTCTAATAATAATATACATTAATTATTTTTTATTAAAATTAAAAAATAATATTTTTAATAATTAAATTCATTTAATTTTATAAATTTTTTATTTATATCTTTTAAATAAATATATTAATAATTAATAAATTAGTTGAAAAAAAATAAATAAGAGTAATATTATAATTTTACCAATAATAAATGTAATATAAAAAAATACTTTAGTTTAGAACACTCAAATAGAAAGTATGTCTATTATGATGAAATAGAAAGAGTACTATTTATTAATTTAATATATTTGATATATTATAATATTTTAATTTTTATTATATAATTTACTTAATTTTTTTAAATCATCACCATCAATCTATTGAAACACAAATATGTAATTATATAAATATTTTTGAAATTATTTCAAGAAAGAATTTGTTTGAAGACAAACATCAATTGTTGTTGTATGGCAAATTGTCAATGTCAAAGAAAAGGGGTGACAAGAATAGAGAAACAAATTATATCCATTTGTTCCTCCACAGGGTAACGTTGCTGCATCTGTTTTTTTGTGGATTTTATTTGTCTCGTGCAGATGAATAAATATCTTAGCAAGTGAGATGTTTACTAATCCTCTCAAGCTTTCCATATTTATTTCACTACGCTATTTTCTTGGACCTTGCTTGCCGAATTGATTGTTTGATATCTTTAAATAAATAAGTTAGTTTGTTTTATCGTTAGTGGTTAAATTTTGCAGAAGAAAAGCTTAACTACACTTGATGAAATTTATATCTCGTATAGTATAATCGTAAAATCTATTAGGTTTTCAACTTTGGGGCATTATCATCACATTTTGTTTAGAATGAGAAGAAGTATAAAATGAACAAATAATGCTGAGTAACATGATCAAATTTGTACTTCTCAAATAATAAGAAGGAATGGTTTAGTAAGCTGAGAATTCCTAAAAAAAACCATAATGTGAATTTCAATTATCTAATTTCTCAAAATCGTTCTGGTTTAATGAAATCTTACTACTTCTCTTGTAGATCATCAATTAAGTCTCCTCCTGAAATTTTTACAAATTTAATGAGTTTTACTCATACTACATCATCTCTCTTTTTCTTTTTCTTTTTTGGCTAAAGAGGAGAATTCATTAAAATAAAATTTGGGTTGCAAAAGTGTAAGTGCAAATGAAATAGAGACAACAAGGCTTGAAGCAACACCTCCAAATCAAAATTTGAAGAAGCGCCTCCTACCAACTGTCACCGTAGAAGCCCAAAAGAGCGCCACTAAATTATGACCCGAAGACACCACACACCGATCTCCCTTGCAAAGATCAAAGGAAAAACATCTGGACCCATGGCCGGACAAGCCTCCCAACTAAAGAACAACGACAATCGTTCAACACAAACCAAATCCACCAAAATAAGAAACTAAAAGGACATACTCAAACCTTATATGTACATTCCAGTGAAAAATACACGAAGAACTAGGTTCGATTTCGGCAAAAGTTGGCAAAAAGGAATGAGAAACACCTAAGCTCGACAAGCTTCGAGAGAGAACGAGAGAGAGAGAGAGAGAGAGAGAGAGAAGAATACAAATATGTATAATTTGAGTAGCACCTATCGTACTACTTTAAAATATGGTGGTTAGTGTAGTCACCATTTTCCTCAATTTGCCAATTTGTCTATTCAATTTGTCTACATAGCTAGGAGCAATGAATTGGTATATAGTTGAGACAAATGTTCACAATTGTACCAATTAGGGGGGCTAAAATTTCTATGGGACAAATGTTTTCTCTAGAAAAGTCAGCCATATCATTCCACATTGCTTCAAAATGGGATTAATCCATTCACAGTTTTTCGCTAGATAGTTTCAAGCTCATAGAGCTAATTAAAGATTATGAAATAACACCTAACCCAATTAATAATTTCATATATGGATGTATTATACTATGTCTACATAGTTAGAAGCATACTTAGAAGCCATGTATATTTTCAATAATTGGCACCATTTATGTGAAATCATTTGCGGGGGCATATTCGTCTATGCCATTCAGAAAGCATCATGCCACGTTGTTAGAGACAAAATTAATTTTTAATGAGCTTATCATAGGAATCAATTAATGTAAGTTCACAAATACAATAGTTGGTTGGCGTAATAAAAATACACATTAAATAAATCGAATGTAAGAACACATTTTATGTCCGTAAGTTTAAGTTTTGATTATCTAATTATACAAACAGTTATAGTTACAAAACTTGAAATTATTCTACACTTAATCGATGCGGTTGTTAATATGACTTGATCGCTTTCTGTTTGTAGTAAGTTATCACAATTATCCTAAAGAAGTTTTTAATTCTAAAACTCAAATTTCAACTTCTATAAACTTGTCAACTCAAAACATATTTTTTGTCATTTAAAAAAAAAAACTAACCAGTTGGATTAAGTAGAGAGTCACCTATGGCAAACTAAGAGAAAGAAAATAGAAGATAAAGTAGTTTGGATAAGAATCCAATGATACTTAAAACTAAAACTGGATTTGCGTTATTTGCATAGACACAATGACACATACAGTTGTATAATTATCACATGGACCCATATTTAAATCAATTTAGCATTAGAAATATTTAGGTTTAGGATGACTTATTAATTCAAATCAACATAAACAAAAAATATTATTATTACTAATCCTCATGGATAAACCAACCTACGGGTTGACTGGTCCCCGATTCTCCTTTAAGCAGCAACGTTTCATTGTAAACAGTGTAGAAAAATTAATAACTCAAGAATTGGGTTTTCTTTTTTGGTTCACAAGACTTAATTTTCTTTAGAAATTGTATTCTTTTTTTTTCTCACGTATAAAATTTTGATCGTTCATTTATTCTCATGGTCGGAGCTACGTAAAGACAAGTGTTCATTTCTTGAAGTTTGTCATATTTTCTTTTAAGTCTTTTCCATTTAAAACTTAGTTTGATTAGTTCTTACAACTTAATTTTACTAGTTGAATTAAATAAAATTCAATTTAAAACCACAATTAAAAACACCAAATTTAATTATTTTGTATTAATACTAATCATTTTTAAATTAATTTATGATTAGAATCCATTATTTTTAGTGTGTCAGAATCAATTTTTTGCCGTATATTAATCATCAGCATTTTTTTGATATAACTATTGGCTCTGTTACTGTTTATTCTCCGATTGTACTTACAAGCGAGCCAAAAGTCTAAAAATTCTTATTAATCTACAAAATCAATGGAAAAGATTTGTGAATAATATATGAAAACAAAACTTGGCCTTGTCCATGTAAGTGCCCTTCAAACATGAGATTAGTGAAGATTTTTTTTTTAAAAAAATGGTGCTTAAAGCTTCACCTATGAAATTGTACGGCTTGGAATATTCCAGTTGTAAGTATTGAAACATGTTAATGATATATTAAAAAAGAAAAAAGAAACACCAATTTGCATAGATGGAGAGCTTTAAGAAGCAGATTTAGATGTCCAAAATATTTGTTTAATCCTTAATGGACCCATATGTGTCCTTGAGCAGCCCTATTTTACTTCTACAAGAAATGCCAATTTGATGAATATTTTTTTAAATATTTTTTTAAATATTTTTTTGTCATGTATGGGCGGGCTTTTCCTTATTGGCAGACAGATATTCCAATATTTTTTAAACTGTCCTTATTTGGTTAACTATGGAAGTGTGAACTCTCTGAAAGTAATAAAATTAATTTGTTTGGTTAAAAATCAAAAGAAATTTCAACATTTTTCACTATTCAATTTTTTTAGTTTTCTATGAAGTTAATTATTGAAGAATATATCAGAACTAAAATACCACCAATTATAGAACATAAAAACCTGTATTATTGAGTTTTGCCGTAGACAATAAAAAAGAGGAATTATATGAAGTATTTTGCCCCATTCTTTTTCTTTTCAATGATTAATACTTTTGCATTTGCTTTAGTATAATACTGATGAACACTTATCAAAAAACAAATAAATATCGATAAACATGAATTTTTTTATTGACTTTAATTAATGATAAATTTTTTTAATTACTGATTTAATTATGAAAATGAAGTTTATTTTTGTTTATTTAATTTAGTTTAGTGACTTAATGATGAGAGTATTATCATGTTTTACAAGCTAGTTCTTAGGAAATTAGCATCTCAACTAAGCAATACATTGAAATTGTTCTCTGGAATTAGTAAGTAAATCAAATATAAAAAAACACAAATTTCACAGTAAACAAATTTTCTGTTAATACAAATTTTCTGTAACTAATTTCCCTGTAACTTAAAACGTTGAACCAAACAAGGGCTATAAAAAGGGCCAAATTAGATGAATTAATTAAAGGGTTACTGGAGGAAATTAGGTCAATGTTATGAATGACCAATGGTTGCTCTCTTACTCTAATTAGCCATTAATTTGTAGTACCGACCTTATCTCTTTAGATAATCTTCTTAATTAGTTTAATTTAATTAACTTCAACTCTAGTGCTTCAGAATCCATCATTCAATAATGGGGATCTTTTGCTTACCCTAATAATAATCTATCATGGGACAGCCTCACTAATAATTCACATTTATTTCTTTTCTATTTTTTGTTTTATAAATTACAAGTTTTTTTTTTTCTGGTCTTTGATTACGGTGATTTTTGTGAAAAAAATTTCTTGTCAAGGTTTAAATTAAACCGAGTGGCTGGTTATAAATAAACTTCTCCCCCCTCTCCCCAAATTAATTGCAAAAAGTAAGTGATTTTCATTCCAGATTTTTGCATTGACTTCAAGCTATAAGGAACAAACTGACTTGAGCATCCAAAAGTCTATAGATAATTTTATCCCACCATTCTTCACTCTTCTCTTCTATCTTGCAAGGGTTCTTCAAAGTGTGAAGACATTTGAATGTCACTTCTCACTTAATGCTTTCAGTTAGAAATCGGATAAAAGATTGTGTTCCTTTTTGTCTCGATTAGTTAAGTGACTATTAATGTTCTATAATTTTTACATATATCGTGGATCATGTCTACACGCTAAGATCATTCTCTAAGATATTATCTGCTCTAAACTCATGAGCTCTCACGGTTTTGTTCAGAAAAAGACGTCTCAGTGGTTTGAGAGATGAAAGTATTTATAAGCGAATCTTGGCCTCGACTCCTAGGCGATGTAGAAACATGACACTACAATAACTCCTTAGTCGAGGTTAAAGAGTTTGGGAATACAATTTTAACTTGACGGTTTTTTGCTCGATTCCCATAGACGGCGCCAATTGTTGTCGACCATGTCAGCGCGCTAGACTCATCTACTGATGTATTATCCACTCTGGGCTCATGTGCTCTCACAATTTTGTTCAAAAAAAGGTACCTCAATGGTTTGAGAGAGAAAAGTGTTTATAAGCGACCATTGACCTCAACTCTTAGGCGACGTAGAAGCATGATACTATAACATCGAAAGACAATACATTGGATTGGATTGGCAATTGAAAGAAAAATGAACAATATATGGATAGAACTTCAAATAGATAGTGTCAATTGTGGTGGATCATAATCCTTTAATCGCAACTTCACTCTGTACTGCCAATATATTGTTCTTTGGACTTTAAACCCAAACAATTAATTAATCCTTAAAACATATTTCGGCGGTAAAGAAATTATGACAAATCAATAATATCCTTTTTGTCTTTTATTTTTTGATCAAATTACTCGATCGAGACTTTCTTTCCCTTTTACCATAGCTATACGTTTCCAATATCCAGGTCTGCTCAGAGGGAACTCTGTATTGGGTTTAAACATGTCAAAACATGAAACGTATGCAAAAGGGTTGTTCCATTATCGTTGACATTTTGAGTGCCATTATCCTAACCTCATCATTGCTCCCCATTTCACCTCTTAAGATTTCACAATGTCACACAGAACAAAGTGATGCATGCGTGCGCAATTCATCCCTCTTTTTGGAATTTCTGAGACAAACAACTTCGTTGGTTGAGATTTTACGATCATAGCATATAGGGTGGACTTTTATTTGAAAGAATGAAACACAACAACACGTGGGATCAGATTCATCTAATGTTTGACACACAAACTACAGTAATAGAACATGTCGACCCGAAAATAGAACAGCTGTAAGAATTTGGTTTGTGTCGTAGAGTTGATTAAAAAGGTCAAAAGCATGAAACTTTGTCCACATTATTGCTCAAAATATTCTTTTTTGTTGAAAAAAATAGTGCAAGTTTGTGAGAATGATGGGATTTGCCTAGTATGAACCCAGACCATGCACTCAAGTCAAATGGAAATGTTGCTTCTATTTCTTGGCACATCTTTGTGGGAGCCATTGACGACAGCTTTGCTGCTACAATTCCCTACCAGACAAGGAGGCTTTGGAGTTTAGTTTTGGTTCAAGGAATCAGATTGCTTCAATTGTAGTTTTGGTGTCTTTAAATCAATATATATATATAATAGTTAGGGATTCAAACTTTTGACAAGTGACTATTTATTTATTTGTCACTTGTCTTTTACTTAATTAATACATTATAATACTTTAATTGTATTAAGAAAAAACAACAATACACTTGAATATTTTGAAAATTTTATGAAAAAGAGAACTAAATGTGTTTTATTACGATCATAATTGTCTATTTTGATATTTTTTTAGACAAAATGGATTCAATATTTTTTTTCTGAGAAATTATTCAGAGTGATTATACAGAAAAAAAAGACTTCAAACTCATTTAAATTTACTTAATAATAAAATATAAATATTTTATTGCTAAAGTTATTATTCAACATTTACTTAGTAAAGAAAATATTAAGATGTTACAGAAATTATGTTATACAATATATTTCTAAAATGATTTAACATAAATATTAAAAAAATAATATTTTAACAAGTGTCTTTCTATGTATTTGACATGTGTCTTTTTGTGTGATTGACATGTGGATTTACCAACAAATTCATTTAAATGAATACTAAAAGCTTTTTTTTAAAAAAAAAAACTGATTAAGAAAACATTTAATCACCAATGAATTCATTTAAATGATAACTAAATGTCATTAGTTTAGAAAAAAAGCCTACTATTTTTGTCTTCCTCGTCCCCTTGGTTTCTATCCCCTTCACCACTTCTCCTACATATTTCAATATCTTTTCTTATCTCCATCAAAGACTCTTCTTTTTCCTGGATCAATGTTTCATTGAACAAGAAATTTCTACCTCATCATCCTCTTCTCTTGCTCTCCATCTATATCATTGAAAGATTAGTATGACTCATACTCCTCCTTCTATTACTAATTTTGTAACTTACATAATTGTTTTTTCCTAAATTATTTAATTCTTGCCAATTGTTTTATGATTTTTTTTTTTATGTTTTAGTTCCCATCAGTGAGCCAGTTGAATATTCAACCCAATCGATTTGATGAGTAACCATCTTTCCAAATGTCTCATATTTTAAATTTGTAGACTTTCTATTGGTAAAATTGTGCAATTAAGTCTGTAGTGCTAGCAATTGAACTTTAAATAGTCAATTTAGATTATGACAATGGAGGAGCGTGATGACTATGGTCTGTCTATTAGATTGTGCCAAAGTAAACGTTTTCCATTGAGACTCCTCCGAATCATGTTGTCTTTTTTTGATAGTTGGTCTTGGTTTTACGATTATTAGTATGTTGTCTTGGGTTGCCATTTACCATTATTATTATTATATGTATCAATATATACATTTAAATTAATATATATTATTTTACATAAAAATATAGTTATATAAATTTAACACTATGATGAAAAATTTGGTTCGTAAATTTGATATATAAATTTGTAGTTAGTAGGCGATTTAGAATGTGCTAGCGAAATGTGAACGTATTATACCTTTTTAAAATGGAGAATCAGATATAAAAATTAATGGTAAGTTGATATTTTCAATCAATTTATATTGATATTAGTTATATTGACTTAATTCAACACATGGATATGCATTCACTTAATTAATATTATAATATATGAATTAAAACATTTTGTTTTAATCAATCTATATACTTCTTTGGAAAAAAATATATTTAATTTATGAAAAAAATTATGAATAAAATTTTAAAATTTGATAATAATTTTAAATATTTAATAGTTATAGTTTCTCTCATGGTTTGTTAATATTTTGATTTTTCTCATTAAAGTAATAGTTTTAAAAAAATTTTGAAACAAAAAAATATATTATTTATTAATTTAAATAATATTAGAATTTATCGTATATAGCACGAGTATTGCGCTAATTTTAATTGATTTTAAAACTTTAATTATAACACATTTATTAATAAATTAATTAAACAGGAATGCTAAATCATTACCAAATTTAATGAGAATTTATTCTGCAGGCTCATTTATCCATTCTCCAGAGGCCCATGGGCGACCAAATTAGGGCCGTCATCATAGCAGAAGCAACTCCTACATAGATTTGGACTCAATTTTGGCTTATGCTACGCAGTATGTATCCTAATCTGAATTATGGAATCTATGGGAGTTCAGGATCACCAATTCATTGAGAAGAGTTGGGGCGTATTTGCTGCAGAGGACAGGATAAGACGTAGGTGTCAAGGACTGGGTAAGACGGGACATATTCTTTTTGTCTCATATTTGGTGCAGTAATTAGATAGGATAAAAAAAGCTTTTTATCCAATCCTGTCCCATGATTTATATCCCTTATTAAACCTTGGGCACAAAATCTCATGGCATATCACAACATTTTTCTTTCTAATTTCCAATATTACCAAATTAAGTTAATTAATTTTTAAATTTATCTCATTAAAACTAATACATTTATTTTGAAAACAATGTTTTTTAATTAATTAACTTTAAATTATATAATTTAATATTTTTAGAATTAATAATTTAAAATATATTTAATTATTTAAAATAATTAAAATTTTATATTATTTAAGATAAAAATATATGTTATTTAATACTTTTAGGTTAAAAATGAATAATTTTAAAAACATTATTCTAAATCATGTCTTTTAAATGATCTATTATTTTCAAAGGTCATCATAAATCATTAGTTTTAGTTTGTTGTAAAAATAATAAAAAGTAAAAATAAATATAGGTGCATTATTGGTATTTTGTCAGTTGTTTAGCTTTGTCCCTTAGGTATCACTAAACACAAGATAACAAAAAATTTTGTATTGTCTGGTCTTTATTATATTCAGTCTAGTTTTGTCTTATATTATTCTGTTCACTGTATCAAACGCATCCTTAATGTAGTAACGTAAAACAAACAATATTTTGAGATTATCTGATGTATTTGTCATTTACAAATAAACAAAATTGTCATTTATGTCATTCTTTCGAATAAAATTAATTGTCCGAATCAATTGAGCCAAACCCCATGAGCAATTTCGATGCTTAGTAAAATAAAAAAAATGCGATTCATCACATCTAAAATCAAACTATGAGGACATGGATTTCATGTATTTGTTCAGGATTATTTTCAAAATGCTATTTAAGAAGTTCCAAATCAAATTGTTGAGCAAAAAGATTTAGTTCGGTGACCGATTTGGTTGAATTTTTAGTCGTAATACCCGGTTGCTTAGTTTTGGTCTCTATTAATAATTTATGAACCAAACCACAAAATAAAAAACCAGACATCAAAGGTCTTCCGATCAATAAAAAGACATCGAAGGACAACCCTAAATATGTCCACGTCACCTAAACATCTTTACTATTTATTATGCAAATATTTAAGAATTTTAAAATGGATTAATTACTATTGCGTCACTGAATTATACTGTAATTTTTTATTTAGTCCTTCAATTTTAAAAAATCTCCTATTAAGTCTCTACTTGTATATAGTTTTAGCCCAAAATAAATGTTTAACACTTGATTCTGATATCTGTTTCTTCAAATTTACATATAGATACTCTGTGTAGAACCTGTGATATTAAGATTAGGTGTTAAATATCTATTCTGGACTGACGTTGTGTACAAATAGGAACCAAATAGGAGACTTTTTAAAACTGAGAAACTAAATAAGATATTATGGTATAACTCAGGGACATAATTAATAATTAACCCTTTTAAAATTGTAGCATTGCATTAATGATAGTTCGGTTCAGTTCGGTTGGTGGAGTTGAAATAACCACCCAACCCGAATCGAACCGACAATCCGACCAGCTAGTATATACCCCGGCTAAATACATATACAACCCAACCCATTCTAAACCTAGCCGTTGCCACCCTAACTTAACCTTCCCCTCCACTTCTCTCTTCTCGACAGAGGCACTAGCCGCATTCACTCTCACTTCGTCTTCCTCAAGTTCTTCGGCTTGTCGGTTTTTGGCAAATAACCAACCAACCGAACCTTGATCACCCTTCCAATACATGACCGCCCTAACAAATTACCGACTTTTCTCTCCTATGTAAGTCAGAAACATCAAGAGCCTCTTTACAAATTCCTTCGCATTCCTCTGTTTTTAACCCAACAAAATTACGGTTTTCATCTACTCTCGTTTTCTGGGCAAGAAGGGTTTTCATCTACTTGATTCAAAGGTTCTTCTTCTTCGTCTGTACTTGCTTCTAGGGACGGCACGGAACCTGAAAAACCGCCAAACCGAATCGAACCAGTTCGGTTTGGACGGTTTAACTGTTTGGTTTGTTCGGCTTGATCGGTTGATTCGGCTTTTACTTAGTCAAGTTTATTCGGTTCGGTTCGGTTTTGAATTTTGAAAATCTAACCGACCGAATAAACCAAAAATAATTTGGATTTTTAGTTTGAATAATTTTAATTTAGACTTTTAGAATGTATGATTTTAATTTGGATTATTTCACTTTTTAAGTTTTTTGTTAGAATGATTATTGATGAAGTATTATATTGTGGATGTGCTTTGTTTTTATTATGACTAATTGTTTTTATCAAGTCCCGTATGTAAACTTTCATGAATTATCATCTTAATTAACAATTTCTAAAGGGAAAAAAATATTTGGTCTCTAGTTGGGTTGGTTTAGTTTATTACAAATTAATCCAAAATTGAAAACTCAAAAGGACAAAACAAATAAGAAAGACAAAAGTCGGTTTGGTTTGATGAACCGAACCAAACAAACCATTTTTCTCTTTTTTTGCTGAAAAATGAACAAACCGATCGGTTAAAATTTTGGTTCGGTTACAATACAGTGCTTGATGCACTACAATATGAAAAGGAAGCTAGATGATCCATAGTGTTCATGAATTGATTATGAGACAAAGCTAGTGCCTTCTTCTTTGGTGCCTATTCGGATTATAACTTGATAGCCCTGTAACCTTGACTTAACGGGCAATACAGTGCTTGATGCACTACAATATTGAAGGGAAGCTAGATTATCCATATCATTCATGAACTAATTATGAGACAAAGCTAGTGCCTCTTTCTTTGGTGCCTATTCGGATAATAACTTGATAGCCCTGCAACCTTGACTTAATGGGCAATACAGTGCTTGATGCACTGCAATATGGAGGGAAGCTAGATGATCCGTATCATTCATGAACTGATTATGAGACAAAGCTAGTGCCTCCTTCTTTGGTGCCTATTCGGATTATAACTTGATAGCCCTGCAACCTTGAATTAACGGGCAATGCAGTGCTTGATGCACTGCAATATGGAAGGAAGTGAGATTATCCATATTGTTCATGAACTGATTATGAGACAAAGCTAGTGCCTCCTTCTTTTGGTGCCTATTCGGATTATAACTTGATAGCCCTATAACCTTGACTTAACGGGCAATGCAGTGCTTGATGCACTGCAATATGGAAGAGAAGCTAGATGATCCATATCTTTCATGAACTGATTATGAGATAAAGCCAGTGGCTTCTTGTTTGGTGCCTATTCAGATTATAACTTGATAGCCCTGTAACCTTGACTTAAGAGGCAATACAGTGCTTGATGCACTACAAGAAGAGAAGCTAGATGATCCATGTTGTTCATGAACTGATTATAAGAAAAAGATAGTGTCTCCTCGTCTGATGCCTATTTAGATTGTAACTTGATAGCCCTGTTACCTTAACGGGCAGTACAGCGCTTGATGCACTACAATATGAAAGGGAAGCTAGATGATCCATATTTTTCATGAACTGATTATCAGACGAATATAGTTCCTTGTCTGGGGCCTATTTGAAATTTAACTTGATAGCCCTGTTACATTGACTTAACGAGCAGTATAATCCAGCACTTCAATATGGAAGGGAGGCTAGATGATCCATATTTTACATGAACTGATTATGAGACAAAGATAGTACCTCATCTTGTGCCTTTTCGGAGTGTACATTGGCTTAATGGGCAATACAGTGCTTGATGCACTATAATATGGAAAGGAAGCTGGATGATCCATATTGTTGCCTTCTTATCTAGGGCCTGCGATTGATGTTCAAAATTTAAGATTTCTATTTTGAAATTCTGTTGCTTGTCTTTTTCTTTCTAATGTGTGGTATTCGGAGTATAACTTGATGGCCCTGTAACCTTGGCTGAATGGGCAATACAGTGCTTGATGCACTACAGTATGGAAGGGAAGCTAGATGATCCATATTGTTCGTGAACTGATTATGAGACGAAGATAGTGCCGTCTCGTCTAGTGCTTTTGATCAATCGTTGAACTATAAGACATCTAAATCTGAAATTCTGCTGCTTGTCTTTTTTGCTAATGCGCGATATTCGGAATATAACCATGCCTTAATGGGCAAATATGTCTAATCTGAAATTCTGCTGGTCATAGTATAACCTTGCCTCGGTGGGCAAATACAGTGGTTGACTCACTCCCATATGGAAGGGAAGCTAGATGATCCATATTATTCATGAACTAATTATGAGACAAAGATAGTGCCTTTTTGTTTCTTAATTGTATAGCCAATTACACAACTGAGTTATTTAAGTTGCCAAATCAAGTTGTGGAGCTTCCTTGTTCGTCATGTCCCTCTTTTGTTTGCTGATTATGTTGAGATTTGATCTCTCTCTTCTCTTCTCTTCTCTTCTCTTCTCATGTCTTAACAGAAATAGTGCCTTGTTGTTTGATATGCTACATTGGTGCCTAACAGTAAAACTTACATGACAAATTTTAATTTTTGTAGCTTATTACACAATGTTGTTGCCTAAGTTTCTCAAGCAAATTCTCTCGGTTTATCATTTGCCTTGGTTGATTAATAAGAAATTTGCGCCCTCTTGTCCCAATGTCCCTCTTGTCTGGGTTATTGCTGCTTTTTTATTCAGGAAATAGATAAGAAAATTTGTTCGTGGCGTGTCCTTGAATGTGCTGTACTATAGTGCATGTTGCACTGTATAGGGAAGGTAAATGGGAAATGAATTAAGTTGGCATTCGTGTGATGCCCTATTATACAACAGGTCTATAAAAGCCTGCTGGACAACAGAACTATAAATTGAGCTTTCATGTCCCGCCCTCTAAGTAGTGGCCTTATCTTTTTTGGAAGCAAAAAATAGTGGAGTTTTACGGTTGATCAATAAGGCAATACTTTTCGCTCTCTTATTCCTCCCTCTCTCTATGGTTTCCTTATGAAAAAATAAAAGAGTGCGGCTTATTGTTTAGTGAGTGTCAATGTGGTTAATGCATTGCGATGTGGTGGGTATCCTGGATACAGAAAAGCTGTACTCTAAGTTGCTGAAAAAACATTGTAGGTGTTACCTGTTTGATGTGCTGGTTTTATAGGTTAATTATGAAGAGATTCGTCCTCTTTGATGCCATATTATTTGACAAAGATACTGGTCTTTTTTATGGAATATATTGGGACATTCCAGAAAAGGACATGAATGGATTGGATATATTGGTGCCTTACCCTTTGCTGGAATCGATTATTCTTTTTTGTGTAGTCTATTATTCTACCAAGTCATGTCTTTTGTGGCTAAGTTGCTCAATCAAATTGTTGCCGTTTTTTATCTGCCTGTTTATAGGCAAATGTAAGAGGATTGTTTCTCAGTTCTCTCTCTTTGGTCCCTCTCTCAGTTGTTACCTTGTTATACTGGAAACAATAAGAATATGAATGGATTGTGCTTATGGCAATAGGATATGGATGGGAAACATGATAAATTTGTCTTTGTTTTCCAATGTGCGAAATTCAAAGTAAAAAGTTGATGGCTCAGTAAATGTTTTGACGGGCAATATAGTACTTAACAAACTCCAATTTGGAATGGAAGCATGATAAATCCATATTGTTCATAAAGGATCTATTTTCTTTTGATTGTGCCTTCCTTAATCATGAGAGAAAATTAGCTGATTGTTATTTAATGATGTACATTGGTGCTTAATGGATTACCTTGTGGAAAGAAACCGAGAAAAGATGGGTTTTTATGTATTAACCTATTTGAGCTCTTCCTATGTTGCTGGAGAAATTGCTGGTGTTAACCTGTCTTTCATGTGCATGCTTTTTCTGCTGATTACGCTCTCTCTCTTGTCCCTTCCCTGATACCTTGTTATGAGACAAACATAATGGCTGTTTTTTTGTTAGGCTACACAGTTGCTTAATGCTCAAACTGACCTGACAATTTTTTATTTGTGTGACCTGTTACACAGCTAAGCCTATCTTTTGTTGTTATGTTCAGGCAATTTGTTGATGGTGTTTCATCTTCCTATTTGTAGGCTGATCATTTTGCTGGTCCCTATGTCCCTCTCCTCTGAGTTCTTGTCTATTTATTATTTTCTCCTTATTCTAGAAATAAAAAAAAATGTCGATGGCTTGTTGTTTAATAGGCTATATTGGTGCTCAAAATAATGGGGAAGGAAAAAAATATAAGTTTGTATTTTTATATAACCTATTAGACAATAAAATCCTATCTAAAGTTGCTGAAACAATTGGGGGTGTTTCCTAGTTTTTCCATGTGTCAAGCTGATCTCTTATAGGTCGAATTATGGAGAGATTTGTTCTCTCTCTAAGTCGCTTTCTCTCCTAATGCCAATTATTAAACAAAGATAGTGATTATGCTTGAGCCTGCCTATCAGATGGAACTGATAAATTTGTATTGTGTAGCCCATAACATAGCTAAGCACTATGTTTTGTGCCTTCGATCTCAAGCAAATTATTGTCCTTTTCTTGTCTGCCTCATAGGCTAATATATAAGATATTTTTTCTCTTCCTTTGATCCCTCCCCCATCTTATGTCCCATGCCTCTCAGCAATTGTTGCCTACTTATTCTGGAAATAAAAAAGAAAAATAACTGGTGGGTTGTTGTTTAATGGGCTATACTAGCACATAATGCACCATAATGGGGAGTGAAACTGAGACAAATTGGTATTTATCTATAGTATATTAGACAGCAAAGGTCGAAGTTGCTGAAACAAGTTGCTGTTTACCTGTTTTTTCATGTGCCTGCTTTATACACTGATTATGCAGATATTTGTTCTCTATCTTTTGTCTTTCCCTTGATGCCTTATTATTTGAAAAGATGTCACTAATGCTTGAATAGACTGGATAAATTCTTTTTTTTTTTTTAGCCTACTACACTTCTAAGTTGTATCTATTAACGGTAAGAGAATCATTCTTTCTTCTGTCCTTATGTCCCTCTCCTCTTGGTTGCTTTTCTGTTCTGGTCAATGGTTGCCCTTTTATTCTGGAAATAAAAATGAAAACTTGTTGGCAGCTTCTTGTTAAATGGGCTCTACTAGTGTGTAGTGCACTAGAACAGGGACAAGAACCGAGCGTATATCCTATTAGATAACAAAGCTCTATCTAAGTTGCTGAAAATGGTACCTATTTTCGTTAGGCCATTTTATGTTGTAATCAAGTAGAGGTTTGTTTTCCTCCTCTTGTCCCTCCCTTGATGCCTTATTTATTTTATAAAGATGGTTGCATCTTGTTTGATTGGACTGATAGTGTCTGAAGCTCAAAAAGAGCTGATAAATTTCTATTCGTGAAGCCTGTTACATAGCTAAGCCCCATTTCTTGCTGCTAATTTTCTCTGGCAGATTTTCACTGTTTTTTTATTTGCTTACATACAACTGAATAAGAAAATTCTTCTTCCTGTGGTCCTTATGTCCCTCTTCTCTCAGTTGTTGAATTTTTATTCTGGCTAATTGTTGCTTTCTGATTCTGGAAGTAGACAACAAAAATTATTGGTGGTTTGTTGTTAGATTGGCTATACTAATGTGTAATGCACTATAATGGGGAATGGAACTGAGACAAGTTGGTATTTATGTATAGCTTATTAGATGCCAATGATATAATTCCTATCTTTTGTCGCTAAGTGGCTCAGTCAAACTGTCATGGATTTTTTCATCTGTCCATTCTTTTGCTTATTAATAGGTGAATTGTTCTTTCTCCGATCTGTATCTCTTTCCTTCATTGTTGCCTTTTTATTTGCGTCAATTTTCGCCTTCCTATTCTGAAAATGGAAAATTGTCGGTATTGGGGAAGGGAACCGAGATGAGCTGTTTTTGTGTAGAGCCTGTTAGACAAGAGAGCACTGTAAGTTGCTAAATCAAATTGTGGATGACTGGATGCTACTTGATTTTTTGTGTGCCTGTTTTTATGCTGGTTATGTAGAGATTTGTTCTCTTTCTCTTGTCTTTCCCCTAAAACCTTATGGTTTATTGTTTGATGGGCTACACTAGTGCCTAGCGCTTAAACAGACCTATTGCAAAGTTAAGTCCTATCTTTTCTCGTTAACTTGCTGGATAAGTTTTCTCTGTTTTTTGTCTGTCTATTTGTGAGTTGATTTCTTTCTCCAGTCCATTTTATATGTCCCGGTCCTCTTTGTTGTTGGCTTCATCTTTTGGCTAATTCTTGCCCTTTATTCTGGATTAAGAAAGAAAAATTGTTGGCGGCTTTTTTAGTAGGCTATTCTTGTGTGTAATGATCATAGATAAATGGTATTTGCGTATATCCTACTAGACAGCAGAGTTGCTACGAGTTGCTAGACAACAGAGTTGCTCTCTATAGAATCAAATTGTGGTATCTGGACTGTCATGTGCCTGTTTTGTATGCTGATTTTGCAGAGATTTTTTCTGTCTTGTCCTCTACTGCCGTATCATGAGATGAAGAAAGTGACTTCTTGTTTGATAGGCTATGTTAGTTCCTAACTCCAGAATAAGGATTTGAGGAATTTGTATTTGTGCATCTTTTAACTCTTAATACAGATAAGGACTATATCTAGTGCCCAAGTTGCGCGAGCCAATTTTTTGCCAGTCCTTTCAGCCATGAGAACAGAGGTATGAGGAGGCTTAGTTCTATTTGTGCAGCGTGATACACAGCTAAGTTCCATTTCTTCTAGTTAATTTACTCCAGCATATTTCCGCTGTTTTTTATATGCTTACAAACAGCGGAATAAGGAAGTTCTTTTTTCTCTGGTCCCTATGTCCCTCTCCTCTCAGTTGATGCATTTTTTATTTTGTTTAATTGTTGCCTTCTGATTCTTGAATTTGGAAAGAAAAATTATTGTTAGCTTGTTTAAATGGGCTATAAAAGTGCCTCATGAAACGTAATGGAGAATCGAACCGAGACAAGTTGGTATTTTTTTTTAACTGAAATGAATTCATTAATTAACCAAGATCAGCAAGATACAAATCAGAGGACAGTTGCAGATCTAAATGTCCTTCCCAAACATGATAATTCTGCAACAAAGCAGCAGCCCTAGCAAGATTATGGGCAAGAACATTAGTAGATCTATGATTATGCTCTACATAAACTGAATCTAAATCTCTCAGCAAAGCTCTACAATCTTCAACAATTACTCCAAAATAAGTACGATCCTCCTCCGAAAAATTGATAGCATTAATTGATAAGAGCGCATCCGAAGCCACTACAATATTCTTCACCTATAACTCTTTGACCCAAATCAAAACCTCTCTAATGCATAAAGCCTCGGCCACTTTAGGTTCAACACAATATAGGCATTTTGTGAGGACAGCAACCACCATCCCTTGAGAATTTCGGCAAACACTACTCGTACTAGTAAGCTTTACATCAAGCAAACAAGCAACATCCGTATTGTACTTCAATATTTGACCTGTGGGAGGGAGGACACAACCCCCTGTTATTATCAGAGTCAGGAGCCACTTCAGATTTTCCAGCAGCAACATCACTACGCTTAGTTTGTTAGATTGGTAATTGTTAAGATCAATTGGCTATCTCTTGCGTTGAACAACCCATTCACCTTGTCGATATCCCAGCTACCATTTTGGATCAGGGTGCATTCCATACCTGATCATCCAACTCCGATACAACATAAGGATTATTCACATCATCAAGCCAAGCATCTCTTCCTATCACAATTGACTCACCTGTTCCAACTCTCCATCTACAGCCACATCGAATATAGCTTTGGGTTCGAGTATACCCCTCCAAATGTAGCTAGGTTTCCATCCCAACTTAGCATTAAAGAAATTAGTATTCAAGAAATACCTGGCCTTGAAGACTCTTGAAACAAGGGCAGTAGGATTAGTAACCAATCTCCACGCAATCTTACCAATATACGCCAAATTCAATTCCCGAAGCCTCTTAAACCCCAGCCCGCCAAATGATTTCGGCACACAAAGACGACTCCAGCTCATCCACCTTATTCCTTTTCCTGTACACGAGTGCCACCAGAACCCATTTAAAATTGTTTCAATCTCCTCGCATAAGCCCCTTGGCAACAGAAAAATTCCACGTACATAACTTGGAATCGCCAAACCCACGCTCCTAAAGAGAATCTCCCTTCCAGCTTTAGTTAAGAATTTAGCATTCCAAACATTCACCATTCTCCATACCCTGTCCCTAACATATTGAAATACCTCCCGCTTACTCCTCCCTACTTCAGCAGGCACATGAAAAATTGTTGGTGGATTCTTGTCAAATGGGTTACACTAATGTGTAATTGCGACGTGACCTGAGTATATAGCCTATTAGAAACGGGTTATACTAATTTTTCACTTGCTTGTTTCATATTCTAATTACGTAGATATTTGTTCTCTTCCTTTTGTTCCTTCCTAGATACCACTAATTATTTTACAAGGATAATGGCTTCTTGTTTGATGAGCTGCTCAATGCCTAAAGGTCAAAAAAACCTGAAAAATTCTTATTTGTGCAGCCTGTTACATAGCTAAGCCCTATCTCTTGCTAGTAATTTGCCCCTATGTCCCTCTTCTCTCTGATCCTGTTTAATTGTTGCCTTGTCCTTGAATTTGAAAAGAAAATTTATTGTTGGCTTTTTGTTTGATGCTATACTAGTGCCTAATGCACCAATCCATACTGGGAAATCAGAACCGTGTCAAGTTGGTAATTATGTATAGCTTATTAGACAACAAAGCTCTACGTTGCTAAAACAAATTATTGGTGTTACGTGGTTTGTCTGGTGCCTTTTCTATGTATTGATTTCTGCTCCCTTGATGCCTTAATTTTTTGCAAAGATAGTGGCTTGTTGTTTGATGGGCTACATCAGTTCCTAACGCTTAAACAAACTGGACAAGTTCTTATTTGTGTATCCTATTACGTAGCTAATTCCTATCTTCAAATGCTAGAAGAATTGTTCCCAACACTAATCTTATGCCTGTATCCTCTCAATCGCCTTTTTATTTTTGTTAATGGTTACTCTCTTATTCTGGAAATAGTTGACTTCTTGCTAAATGGGCTATGATAGTGTGTTGATGTCATAGAAAATAGAATTCGGATGATCGGATGGGAACCAAGTGTACTGCTTACGAGTTAACAGAACTCTAATAAAGTTGCCCAAAGAGATTTTGTGCATTACCTGATTTTTTATACGCCTGTTTTATGTTCTAATTATATTTGTTCTTTTCCTCATGTCCATTTGCTAATGCCTTTTTTCTTTTATAAAGATAGTTGTTTGTTGTTTGATGGGCTACACTAGTGTCTGAAGCTAAAAAGGACTTAATAGATTCAATTTTTACAGCCTGTTGTTACACAGCGAAACGACTATCTGTTACATACAACTGAAAGTTCTCTTTCCTCTCGTCCTTGTGTCCCTCTTCTTTTTGGTTTTTGCCTTTTTATTTTGTTTAGTTGTTGTCTTGTGATTCTTGTTTGCTTGTTTGATGGCTGTACTAGTAACTAATGCACTGTAATGGAGAATTGGAACCAAGGCCAGTTGGTATTTATGTGTAGCTTATTAGACAACAACGCTCTAAGTTGCTAAAACAAATTGTTGGTGCTACTTGGTTTGTCATGCGCATGTTTTAGACACTGATTATGCAGAGATTTCTTCTCTATCTATGGTTGCTCCCTTGATGCCTTAATATTTTATAAAGATATCCTAACGCTTAAACAGACCTGACAAATTTTGATTTGTGTAGCCTATTGCACAACCAAGTCCTATTTCTTAACGTTAATAGAATTGTTCTTTCTCTTGGCATAATTTTTCTGTCCTCCTCTCAGATGCCTTTTATTTTTGTTAATGGTTGCCTTCTTATTCCCGGAATAGAAACGAAAAATTGTTGGTGTCTTCTTGTTAAATGGGCTAGGCTAGTGTGTGATGCACTAGAAATTGGGATGGAAACTGTGTATAGCCTATTAGATAATGGAGCTTTATCTAAGTTTCTGAAACAATTTGTGCTCGTCACCTATCTTCATCTTGTACCTTTCCTTATGCCTTACTATTTTACAAAGATACTGGCTTTTTGTTTGATGAGCGACCTTAGTGCTCAAAGCTTAAAGACCTGATAAATTCTTATTTGTGCAACCCATTACACAGTTGAGCCTCATCTCTTTTTGCTAGTTTGCTCGAGCAGATTTTCATTGTTATTTATCTGCTCTTGTGTAGGTTGCTAAATTAGAAAATTCTTCTTCCTCAAGTCCCTAGGTCCCTCCCTTCTCGGTTATTGCCTTTTGTTCTTTTCAATTGTTTTTAGTTGTTGCTTTCTGATTCCGAAACTAAAAAGGAAAAATTATTGGTGGCTTGTTTAATTGGCTATACTAGTGTTTAATGCACTATAATGGGTAATGCAACCGAGACAAGTTGGTGGGTATGTATAGCCTATTAGACAACTAAGATCTTGTTCTTGTTTTTCATCGCTAAATAGCTCAATCTAAGCTGATATTTTGTTTATTTGCTAAAACAGATTGTGGATGTTGCTTAATTTTTTATGTGCCTATTTATTTTGAGACAAACGGGTATTTGCATGTGTCCCTCTCCTCTCTGCTGTTGTCTTTATTTTTGTTAATTGTTGAGCTTTTATTCTGGAATAAGAAAAGAAAAAATGTGGATGGATTACTGTTTAGTTGGCTATACTTGTGTGTAATGCTCTGAGATAAACAGGTATTTGCATATAGACTATTAGAGAACAGAGTTTCTGAAAGAAATTGTGATGCCTGTTTTTCTATGCGACTTTTTTATATGCTTGATTATGTAGAGATTTTTCCTCTTTCGTATCTTCCCCTGCCTCAATGAAGAAAGTGCTTGCTGTTTGATAGGCTATGTTAGTTCCTAACTATACTGTTTTGATGAATTTTGTTTTCTTGGGTTGGATATCTTTGTCAGAAATTGTTTAATGGTCGATTTTTAGAGATTAATTTGCAATTCATTTGTCTCTTTTTTTTTTTGAGTTATTGTCTTTTGTCAGAAACTTGAATGCTGTCAAAATATTAAATGACTCTCTCTTGGTATCTCAGAAAAATTAACTTCAATCGTCTCCATTGGCTCAACAATTGTTGTATTTTTTCCAGTCTGTTTGAATGGCATTGTTTTCTTGGGTTGGTCATGCATGTATGATATGTGCACGGTGCATTTTTGTTAAAACCAGAGCTATATATCGAGTTAAATACTACGATTGTCTTATACTCGATTTCTAATGCACATCTAAGAACAAATTGTTTTCGGTTTCTGATCTGTCTGACTCTGGTCCTCTCCTCTCGGTTGCTTCCTGTATATTTTGTTGCACTGTTGCCTTGTTATTTTGGAAATAGAAAGAGTGAAAAAATATTAATGGGTTCTTGTTTGATAATACTAGTGCTTAATACACTTCAATGCGAAAGGAAACGAAGATGGGATAGTGTTTGTGTATCTAGCCTATTACACAACAAAGCTCCAAGTTGATGAAACCAGTCATGTTACTTGGTGTCACTAAACCTGCTATTCATATTGCCAAGTTCTCCTGTGTTCATCTTTCTTGTATTTCTATATAACATTCTATGTTTTGCAAGCGAGTGATCAAACTCAAAAGGTGAGATAGAAACAGCCACCATAATTTCTTGTGACATGATTTACATGCCCTCCCCGGTTTTCATGTCCCAACCTATCTCAATAGTGGCCTTATTATTCTGGAACAAAGATAAATTCATATTGGCGTAGCCTGTTAGATAGTGAAACACTTTCTCAAGTTGCTAAGCTTGGCTTAAACAGTTTGTTGGCGGCGGCATTGTTTTTCAACTGTCTTTGTTATAGTTTTAATCAAGAAGAGATTTGTTTTCTTTCTTGCGTTCCTCGCCATTGTCATGTCCCTCTTCGTCGAAATGGTTGCCTTATTATTCTGTAAATAATAAAAGATAGTTGATTGTTAATTAGTTGGCTATACTAATACTAGTATTTAAGACACTAAAATGTCCAAAGGAACCAAGATTAATTCGTGTCTGTGTAGTTCATTATACAATGAACTTCCATATTTATGCCCCTCTGTCTTAGATTATGTTTTCAATTGTCTACATTGGCTCTTCGATGGTTGTGCTTTTTCAGTTTGTCTGAACTGCACTGTTTTGAGGAATTTTGCTTTCTTGATTTGGTAATATGTTACACTTCTTTACTAGTAGAATTACTGAAGCTGTGTATCAGTATGGTTCTGTACTAAGAATTCTGTTCTCTGCTGCAAATGCAGTATTAATTTTTATCGTTGCTTTTAAGCCTGATGAATTCTACAGATGAAGATTCTTTCTTTTAGCTAAGTATCAGTGTTGTTGTGATGCATGCAAAATTGCTTCTTTTAAATACTGGCAACACACTTGAGAATAGAATATTAGTGGTCTTCTCGTAACTTTTCTAAGATTGAAACATTTGCTCTTTTGCGTATATAATCTGCTCATCATCAGCGTGCTAGTTATTAAATCAACTGATGTAATTCAATTGATGATGAGAACACATATTGATTAGGGCTGGTAATTTCTGACACGATAACATGATTTGTAAGTGCACGATTACGACACGACAACAAATGATACGAATTTAATTTTTGTAATGTTTATGTCATGTATAATGGTATGTGATATGTACATGGTATGATATGATTACAACACGTCTAACACGAATTACCACCCCTAATATTAAATATTGATCTTTACCTCCCATCACTTTCATAGCATGTGACCCTCCAACTTGATCAGTTGCGTTTTACCTTTGGACTTTGGTTCAGAAAATACAGATTGCTGAATCTTTATCAGAAATTGCTTAACGGTATATTTTCATTGATTGATTTGTGGTTCATTTGTCTTTTTTGCGTGAAGCTATTCTTTTCGTCTTAACTATGTTCGACAACCCAAAATTTTGAAAGGAAATTATC
Organism: Flueggea neowawraea; assembly: GCA_948243855.1. Lineage (NCBI taxonomy): Eukaryota > Viridiplantae > Streptophyta > Magnoliopsida > Malpighiales > Phyllanthaceae > Flueggea > Flueggea neowawraea. Next base: position 6,835 of record CAODLS011105827.1, on the reverse strand, counting down.
TATGGCAGTCGGTGACAGGTCAGTTTACTCAGCTAACACCATGGACTATATATCAAATTAGCAAATTTGATCAAATCAGTAAGTCATGAATTAAATTTTGAAAGGAGTGATGGAAAAACGGAGTGAATTGAAGATACTGTCCAGCCAAAAGGTAGGATAATTTTTTCAACAGATGAACAGTACAGTTTCTCATGCTGCCGTGTCCATGAACTTCAGACTTTACAGCCCAAGTTCTGATGTTCAATCTGTTCACACATGGCTGATTGAATTATGCGAATTTCATATGTAACTTTCGGAATTTAGTTATCGATATCTCTACCAAGTGAGGAAGGATTCAAGAACTCGACTGCCGTTTCCATTGTAGGAAACATTAAGCTACGTGACAGCATTGCTAAACATGGGCTACCTTCATGTGAAAAGCAAGATAAAGAAAAGGGGAGATTAACACTTTCGGTTAAATTAGTAATTGTTGCTTTCTGGATTTCTTTGTATGGCACTGTTTTTTTTCTGTTGCTGTATAAGAGAAACAAAAAAGAAACAATTGCAAGCTCTTCAGTGACTCCACATTCTCTAGCTCATTATCGAAGTCTGTTTGGTGCCACTGATGGATTCTCGCCTTGAAGTTGGTGGTATTGTCTTTAAATTTTCTTTGGAGTTTTGACATTGCCACTGATATTGCTAGTGCAATAGAGTACTTTCATTATAGTTCTCTGTGATCTGAAGCCAAGCAGTGTTCTCTTAGATGACGAAATGATGGGACATACAGGAGACTTTATATTGTCAAGATTCTTCACAGAACTGGAGTAAGAGGCTTCAACAAATACTCTGTATTTCACATTGTTAAACCAAGAGACAGTAAGATCTTATTTCTTTGCATATTGTTTTAAAACTGTTTAATTCACAACTCTCTTGGCATTGATTCTAAATTTACAGAATACGGCATGGGAATTCACACATCAACGTACGGCGACATGTATTCATATGGCATCCTGCTCCTGGAAATTTTGACAGTGAAGAGACCAACTGATAAAATGTTTAGAGATGGAATGGATCTTCATAACTATGCAAAGGCTGCTTTGTTGCAGCATGAAGCAGGAGTTTTGAATCCTGATCTTATTCAGGAAATCCTACTATCGAGAAACGAAATGGAGCACGACCCTGAAAGCTGCACGAGCAAATGTGAAGCTCAGGAGTATATAATTTCCAAACTTGAAATTGGAGTAGCTTCCTCTGCTGAAATTCCTGCGAAACTTATGCACATCAGTCATGTTACTGCAAAGCTTCAAGCTGTTAATGTAAAACTCCTAAAACGTTTGGAACTTGAAATATAACTGAATCGTGTGTTTAGGAATTAGATGAAAACAATGGAATAAAAGTTATACTCTCTAACTTTACTATTAATTTCTCATTTTCTGTTGATGTTGTTTGATGACGGTGGTTTTTACTTCTTTTTTTTTCCCCTTAATGTGTATTCTGATGGTGCATAATGCAGGAATCCATAGAATTTCTTTTCAAAGAAAATTTTTGAGTTGTTTTTGACTAATTAGAACCCAATATATGATACAGCAAGCAAGAGCATTTGACAGGCTGCAGGACTGTTGAGTATTATGTTTAGTAGTAAGTATATTGGTTCGGGGTGGACTTTACCTGTTAAATGTAGAGAACTCTTAATACTTTCCGAAGTTGTTGCTGTTAATAATTTTTTTTAAAAAAAAGTACTCAAAAGACCTTTCAAAGGCTTCAAGGATAGCACAAATAATGGTTCTGCACTCCATCTGTCATTTGATTAGTAATCTCTCCTGAAAAAGGAAAAACAAAGTCAAACCGGCCATGATTGGTAATCAAATGCAGAAAATGGCCTTACAACATTAAATTCAATCTTTTCCCGTTGTCAAACCTACTTTTTGAGTTGTGACGAATGTTTCGATTTGTCTGACCAAGTAAAAGACGAGAACAAAGGCCAAAACGAAGCATCAGGATTCAGATTGTGTGGATGCATCTATAATAAAGGAAAACATGAATCATCCACTTTCCCTATTTGCACAATCCGCCACCTATTAGATATATTTTACGTAAGTGAAAATTCATTAAATAGTTAGATAAGGTTGAATACAGTTTCTTAGCAATGAAGTTGACATTGACAATCCTCTTGATGATGAACTTTGCCAAGTTCCTGACAACGTCCCTTCATTTCATAGTTAAACTTCATCTTGAACCGCTAAATTTTTGATAGATTTTTCAGCTTGAATGATGAGGGAATTTCTCCTGAACTCAGGATTCTGTATTTTTGTTATAATTGTGATGTTGTGCTTTGGTTCTGTGATTGGAGGAGGAGATGAAACGGATCAGCAAGCGTTGCTCAAGGCCGAAATCTCAGATGACCCTTTTGGAATCCTGAGTTCTTGGAATACTTCTCTTCACTTTTGCCAGTGGCAAGGTGTAACTTGTAGCCGCAGGCATCAAAGGGTAACTGTCCTGAACCTGAACTCGAGGCTGCTCATTGGAACTATATCCTCGTACTTGGGAAACCTTAGCTTCCTGAAGGAATTGCACTTATTTAACAACAGCTTCACCGGAGAAATCCCTCCTGAAATCGGCCGTTTGCGCAGGCTTCAAATCCTGCTCTTGTACGGAAATCAGCTTGGTAGTGAAATTCCTGCCAACATTTCTGGGTGCTCCAACTTGATGGCCTTCAGTGTTGGCTCCAACAAATTGGTAGGCAAAATTCCTGATGATTTCAGGTTGTTAACGAAACTATACTTCATCAACATAAAGTTCAACAATCTAACAGGAGGGATTCCACCGTTCTTTGGAAACTTTTCGTGTTTTGGAGGCGATCGGTGCAACAAATAACAATCTAGGTGGCACCATTCCTGACACACTAGGCCAGCTAAAGAACTTGTATTTCCTGGCATTTGACGGAAACATGTTGTCGCGTACTATCCCTTCTTCACTATACAACCTTTCTTCAATGGAATTTTTTCCTTTCCAGAAAACCAACTTGAAGGGAATCTTCCCTCAGAGCTTGGCAACACTTTACCCAACCTCACTAGCTTCAACGTCGCTGACAATCAATTTACTGGAAGGATTCCTGCATCATTATCTAATGCTTCGAAATTGGAAAGATTTACAATTGCAATAAACAGGTTTGAAGGAAATATCCCTTCATTGGAGAAACTGGCTAAGCTTTCTTGACTTAGTAATTCCACAAACAATCTGGGAACTGGAAAAGCCGGCGATTTGGATTTCCTGTCAACTGTGAGCAATGCCACAGGTCTAAAGCTATTGGCCATAAATTCCAACAATTTTGGAGGGGAGTTGCCTCTTTCCATCACCAACTTCACCAATCTAGAGATATTGACCTTGAATAACAATCAGATATCAGGAAGAATTCCAAAAATGATGGGAAATTTGATCAATTTGGAGATGCTGTACATGGGAAACAACAGCTTTACAGGTGAAATTCCTGACGAAATTGGAAAACTTCAAGGGCTAAAAGAATTGACACTTTCTGGTAATAAATTGTCAGGTAACATTCCATCATCTTTTGGAAACTTAACGTTGCTAACCCATCTGCATGTGCAGAAAAATGCTTTATGGGGTAGTATCCCTCATAGCATTGGGAATTGCCAAAAGTTGCTGTCACTGAATCTTAATCAGAATAATCTTAGTGGCGCAATTCCCGGTGAAGTGATGAGTATTCCATCACTGGCAATCTATCTAGGCCTCTCTCAGAATTACTTTGCTGGTTCCCTTCCTTCAGCGGTTGGAACTTTGACAAATCTAGGAACATTGGACGTTTCTTACAACATGCTGTCTGGAGCAATTCCTTCCAGCCTTGGAAGTTGTATCAATTTGGAATTCCTATACCTTCACCACAACTTTTTCCGGGGGGGCATTCATTCGTCGTTGAGTTCACTGAAAGCGACTCAAGTCATAGATTTTTCCTACAACAATCTGACCGGGAAATTTCCAGAATTTTTCGAGTCCTTCAATTCGTTGCAGAGCTTGAATCTGTCGTATAATGACTTCGAGGGCGTGCTACCAAATGATGGAGTATTCAGGAATTCAACATCTGTATCCATCGCTGGAAACAGTAAGTTGTATGGTGGTGCTGCTGAATACCAGTTACCTCCATGTGACCAGCAGAAAACAGGAAACGGAAGGTTGAGCCTTGCCGCGAAATTAGTGATTGCAGTTCTGAAATTCTATTCATAACATTGATCCTGTCTGCATTGTTTCTCCTGTTCTGTAAGAGAAAAACAGCAGAAAAGGTTCCAAGCTCTTCTGCAGACCCAACTTCCTCGATGTCTTACCAAAATCTTCTCAAAGTGACTGATGGATTTTCTGCAGCAACTTTGCTTGGCGTAGGAAGCTAAATGGAATGTTTGTTGCTGTGAAGGTCTTGAACCTATTGCACCCTGCAGCTTCGAAGAGTTTCAAAGCTGAGTGCAAAGTCTTAAGCAATGTCAGACATCGAAATATCATGAAGCTCTTGAATGCTTGCTCTGGTGTTGATTATAAAGGGAACGATTTCAAGGCTCTGGTATATGAATTTATGAGCAATGGTAGCCTGGATGAATGATTGCATCCTGATGAAAAGATTAATGTATCGCAGGAGTTTCCGAGAAGATTAAATTTTCTTCAGACTTAATATCGCCATTGACGTTGCTAGTGCACTGGAGTATCTTCATCATGGATGTCCAACACCGACCATTCACTGTGATCTCAAGCCTAGCAATGTCCTCCTTGATCATGAAATGGTTGGACATGTAGGAGATTTTGGATTGGCAAGATTCTTCAAAGCCTCTGTTCATAACAGTTCTTCTCTTCAGTGTAGCACCATTGGACTGAGAGGATCAATTGGTTACGCAGCTCCAGGTATCTGCATAGATTAAACCCTCCTTGCATTTTTCAACAGTTTTAATTCATAAAACTGTTATGACATTTGTTTTGCATTCGCAGAAGACAGCATGGGACACAACGTGTCGACCTCAGGCGATGTGTATTCATACGGAATCCTGCTGCTGGAGATATTCACAGGGAAGAGACCAACTGATGAAATGTTCAAAGATGGCACCAACCTTCATAACTATGCAAAGGCTGCTTTGTTGGGACAGCCTGAAGAGATACTGGACCCAATTCTGATCCAAGAAATAAATGCAAGGAGAAAGAAAATGGAGGGAAACAGTGAGAGCAATAAAGGAAATAGTAAGATCCAGGAGTGCATATTTTTCAATACTTGAAATAGGTGTGGCTTGCTCTGTTGAATTCCCCAATGAACGAATGCACATCATAGACGTTACTGCAGAGCTGCACGCCATCAAAGAAAAGCTTCTTAACAAGTGAAGACACCAAGGGAATGATACGATATGTTAACGTTCATCTTTCGCGGTTAACGTTGACTTGTAGATAAGCGGGATGCTTAATGTTCATCTTCCAGTGTTGCTGTTTTTTTCTACTTTTATTAAATCTCACTCATAATTCCTACCACTTAATTACAACTCCCGATGGTGCTGCTATTGATTCTTGTATGCAGCAAACCGACACGAGACGCTGTACAGGGTCTTGAAACTTGGTAGGTGTGGACATGGAAGTTAGTTTGTATGAACAAATTCATGAAATTTAGCAGGTGACGAAATCAATGTAATGGGAACAAAAAATTACTGAAGAAGTGAAGGTATATAGTCTTCTCACATATACAGCCCAAAAAAAGCTGAAAAGAATCTGCATCTCTGGCCCACATTCGTGTTTTTTAATAACAGTATATAGATGAATAGATATAGAGATTATTAGTAGTCGGAATCAAAAATTCTTCCGATTCACGCTCCACTCGTAAAAGCCAACTTAATGATTAGTTAGAATCACAGCAACCATTTTAGTTGATCACCATTTCCAAGTACACATTAAAAAAAGACTTTTAATCGAGATTAGCAGCCACGCCAATCAGTGAAATCCGCATAACAAACATTGATGTCCCACTAAACAGAGACAAGGCCCCATTTTTCAACTGAGTGCATGTCCAAATCAATCAAGAATATACTCCATAATTTGATTTCCACCAAGATCATGCACAAAAAGAAAGTCTGAACTCCAAACCTAACATCATAATTCCTTAAAACAATGATGAAAGAAAAGAGACTCTTATTGCCAGCAGTTATTTTTGGGAATACTTAAGGCTGCAATACAACTGTAATTTCTCAACATGAAGAGTACAATCCATCAAGGATTCCCCTATCATTTACGACCATTTGCGACACTGATGATTAAATATTTTAATCCCTGCTAGACCTCTAATTATCCTCCATATATCAAAGAATTGTGCATAGCATCTAGCAACATACAATGTTTATACAGCCACTCCCTCATAACTGAACCAATGATTAAAATTATAAGAAACCTGACAAAGGTGTATACCTCAAAGTATTATCTACGGTTTTGACAACGCGCTTCCAACATAATGCTCGGCATCTTTTGCTGATCAGAAGTCTGCAAAACCCCTTAGCCGTAGCACCCTTGGGTGACAAAATAAATAGAAGTCCTACAAGAAAAGTCTTGCGGCATAGTTCCAGACCCTTGTAGATATGAATATGTACAGATCCAGAGCTGCCACTACAGAGAAGATGTAATGCAATTCCACATGATGTCAAAACAATCACACAACTGCAGATGTAGTTCTTCGAAGATCCGCTAACCCGTTGAACTTATCACGCGGCTTGCCTTTGAAGCTTCCGTATCTTCCAGGCTTTGGCTGAAATAGTGAGCCTAACATTTGCTCCAAGGTCTGTACTGAGTATTTTGCATATTTACTGGAACTTCCATCGAGCTCAACCAG
>CAODLS011105740.1:0-13501 GCA_948243855.1 Flueggea neowawraea | reverse complement strand
GAATTAACAATCGCGACAAGGCTTAAAACCCTTGATCAAATTTGCATTTTGTGCAGCGTGTTCAAGTTTTAAATAGGTGCATTCGTTGAGGGGGAGTGCAAATTCTTTCCATATTGTCATCAACAAAAAGGGGGAGAATGTTAACTCTCAGTTTTGATGATTTTAATAGAACATATGAAAAAGTTAAGCAATGCACGTTGTAGCCAATACTAAGCTCGTAGCAGTGTGATCGTGTGACAATTCGAGCAAAGACTGATAGTTCATTAGGCGGCCAACAGAGTCGGGGACAGAGTGAGATGTTAGAGTATAGACATAGACGCTCCTCTAGAGGTTAGGGCCAGATGCAGGGGCAGGTATCCCAGAGTGCTAGTGTAGAACAACGAGCGAGGCTTGCTGAGGACAGAGTTTTGAAGGATCACGTCTGCTTTGTGAGACGTGTGGGAGTAGACACTCAGGGGCTTGTAGCAAGGCAGTAAGCCTTTGTTTCCGTTGTAGATAGCCAGGGCATAAAGTGGTTGAGTGTCCCGTAAAGCGTGGCACAATATCACAGACTGTAGAGTCAGCAGTCAGAGGTACAGGTAGAGGCGCGGCAGGTTCTGGGAGCTGTTGCCAGACTAGACAGGGTACCGGCCGTGGGCAGATCGGACAGAGCAGTTTTGCTACTGAAGGGCAGGCTTGAGCGTACCATTTGATTCGTCAAGAGGGGCAGCCATTCAATTCTGCAGTTACTGGTGGGCTTTTGATTTTTGATACTATTGCTTATGTATTATTTGATACTGGTGCATCGCATTCGTTCATCACTCCGCATTTTGTCGAGCGATCGGGATTAGTACTACGTCAGTTAGAGGTTTTGAAGTTGCCGTTGTGAAAGAGTTAGAGAATGCTGAAATCTATGACGTCAACCCATAATAAATTGTTCTTACACGTTCTACGTGCGTAGTACGTGACTTTATCAATGTATTATGTGCATTCTGTACTCTTCTACATGCATAAGATAGAGTTCAGTATTCACTGGTTCAACTGATTAGATACCAGATGACTACTACGAGCATAGCATTCCTTACAACGTGTGTGAATCAAATGTCTTGTGCGCTTGAAACACTACTTACGTGCATTGACGAGTTATCAAGATCACACCTTTGATTCTTCATGTGACTGTGTCAGGGAATATTTAAATTTGAAATTCTTGATGAGCATCTTGGCTTTTTTTCTAGTCCAGCTCATCTTCGTCTACATGCAAAGCATTTGTTTTATGTGCATAGTGCATACTCATCTGATGTCATCAGAATTATTCAGAGAATATTCTCATTTTAACTTTTTACACTCTAACAGAATTTGTCTTTATCTCAGATTTGAGCTGGATCTTGCTCACATCTACGTGCGTGATACAAAGTGAAATGCGCACAGCAAGGTCTGGGTCCATTCTGTCTTCTAGGAGAGATTTAAGTCTGCGTGCACACTATGTTGTGCTACACGCATTGTATTGCTTCCATGTGCATTACATGCTCTTTGACACGCGCAATGTCACGACCCATAGTCGGGCCAGTGACTGACGTACGAGGCAGACAGTCTGTGGAAGCTCGACCCATCTCGCACAAACCTCAGAGTACATAACAATTATTCAAATACAGTTTTATTAGCCATTTTAAAACCATTTTACAAAATAAGTTTTAAAGATAATATTTTCAAATATTAACAATAACAAAATCATTAAATAAATAAATAAAATTTAAAACAAGTTAACCATTTAAAATTTAAAAATACAGGACTATAACCCACTACTCGGTATGTGGAGCATCTAACAAAACTGACAGTCGAGCCCGAACAACAGGGCACTCGCTGTTGACAAACACCTCACTGAGCGCAGAAGATCAACAAACGCTACAAAGTACCTGAAAAGTGAAGTATAGAGAGACCAAAGAAAAGAAAAGAGGCCAACCCAGTGAGGAAAAACACTCCAGATCGCCTCATATGTGCCTCACAAAAACTATTTTGAAAACCCTTTAAAAATACCACACACGAGTATACGTAGATACCATATAGTATATACACTACATACATAATACATTTTTTGAAATTCATTGTCCAAAAACACTTTTGCATCCATATCCATATATGGATTCATAGTACATGTCCAGATATTGCATTCAGACAATATATACATATAGGTGGATTCATAGTACGGGACCAGTATCAATATCCATATAGCAGTGTGGACTCCGCCACCTGACTGCTCAATAAACGGGTATATCTAGCCGGATATACGGTCACTCCATTACCCTGGTAACTAGGGCCTTGACAAAGTATTGGTATACCAAAGGCTACGTACCCCGTAGCTAGGTGTCCCCATATCAAAGTGTTATATACATAGTATTGCACAACCAATCATGCATATCATGTTTTCCTTTATTCCATCTTATACAAAATACTCTTGTATATATATACCAATATATACTTTAGCTTTTCTAGTGCAAAAAAGTTGGTTATTAATAATCACATAATCCCGATTATTAATTAACTCAATAATTATTAGTCCAATTTCATATTATAACCTAACATATCAAAAACAACATACTAGGTTTGAAGACACAACCTATGTGTCTGAAGCTGACATCCACTCACCTGAACGCCAAGCTAATAATCCAGTAGTGGTCCACCGGTGAAGGGCTGCTCGCATCAAGAGCTGAACAGAACTAAATTGCAAAGACAAAGACAACAGAGTTAAATATGGTATTGTGGTCTTATTGAATATGAATGCAATGCAGACTCGGACTCCCGAAGTCACTGAAATTATATCTTGAGAGTGAATCCATCACCATCGACCCAAAATACAGAATCTATATAAAATTACAGTTTGGTCTCCAACCAGTGTAAAATTATATTTTAGTCCCCGAGACTTAACAAATTACAAAACAGTCCTAAATGAATGCTGAGATTATTGATTAGACATCCATAAGTCAGAATCCTCAAATTACTGTTCGAATTCCCAGAAATCGCAAATTAGCCTAATTTCTTAAAATTACAAATATGACTCCAAGTTCTTCAAAATTACAAATATGACTCCAAGTTCTTCAAAATTACAAATCTAGACCTTGACTTTTCAAAATTACAAATCTATACTCTCAATTTTCAAAAATTACAGATTTAGACCAAAAGTTCAAAATTACAAATCTAGAGTAAACTTTCCAAAAATTTACAAAACTAACCAAACCATAAGTTTATTCTAAAAAATATCTCACTCTTGATTCGATCGATAAATATCGAAATCAATCATATATCCTGACACTAATCGATTCCCCTGAACATGAATCCAACATCAGATTCCACAAATAAACTCCAAATCGTCCTAAAAATCATCAAACCCGAACCTAACCCTAGGTCCAATAAAAACTCATCAAATCATTCGATTCAAAGCTTGAATCGTGTTCATCTAAGTCCTATCTAACATAATCTAGCATCATGTAACATCCATTCATCAAGAATCATCCGAAAATTGAAATCCATTTCAAATTTGGCCAAATGAAATTTTCATGAATCAATGCATGAAAATGAGTTAGAAATGAAGAAAGAATGTTGATCTTACCTCAGATGATGTTAAGGAACGATGGGTAACCAAGGAGAGAGAGATTCAGACCGGTGTGAGAGAGATTTGGGTGAGAAATGAGAGAATGACGAATGGGTCGGGGTTTTGGGGGTTTTATGGTCGAGCTGATCAAAACGCACCATTTCAGTGAAATAAGAAAGCAACATACGTCATTCTCATGCTCAACGTACGTTATGGTCATCCACAACGTGCGTCATACACCATCAATGTACGTTGTGATGCATCCAATAGCCACGGATCTGGAACAAACACAATACAACGTACGTTGTTCATGCCAACTTACGTTGATCATCCTTGCACCCCAGATAACGTACGTCGTGACTACCAACGTACGTTATGCTCCTTTTCCAAATAACGTATGTCTTGCTTGTCCTGACAACGTGCGTTGTTCACTACTCTAGCCACATACCCGACATTTCACGCTTCCAAAGTGTTCTTAAGTTCCAATCATAAATCCCTTCACTCCCAGGACTTAACGACACCCAAAATTTTATGGATAAAACCCTTAAACATTCTCAAACATCTTTCAAACACCCAAATATCACTTCAATCATTCGAGGTTCAAATTGGGATCGAACTGAGATCATTTGAAGTCGAATGACGTTCCACTAAGGGACTTGTCAGAATTTGGTCGGAATGCTACAGTGAATTGATTGGAACAGACGGGGTATTACATGCAATATCAACGTGCATTGACCATTGGTTTATGCATGTAAATCATTCCATCGCATGCGTGAAGGGCGTATTACGTGCATAGCTTAACTGTTTCAATTGTTTTGTTTAAAATCATCAAAACTTAAAAGGAATTCTCATGTGAAACAACATTTGGTTCAACAAATTCCTGTGCTTATTTGTTTTCTCTATTATTATTGTGTTGATTGAATCAATAAAAAGCATGTTGGTTGATTAACATGATAATAAATTGCTAGTTAGGAATGCAAGATCTCATTAGTTTTTAACACAAGTAGTGAAATAATATAGTTGTTTGTGATTCTGCATTTCCTATTGTTATGGAATTAGATAGTCAAGTCTAAATGAATCGAGGTCTTAAATTTGTTGGCTTGGGTTAGGTCTCTTAAGTTTTTATTGTTGTTGGTAGATTAAATCTTGTCAAAAGTCGGTGGGGTTGTCGATTGGTAAGGGATATAATTTGTCAGGGGTTTCGGAATTATCGATGAAGTAAAGGCTGGTTGTTTTTGAGTGGTTGCTGACAACTATAACTAACCTATTCAAACAGTTAGTTGTTATCTTTTGTGCTAATGATCAGTTCAAATAGATTAAACGGAAAAGTATCTTAACTAGGTTTTCATCATATTGATTTTTCTTATTAACTGCTCTGTGTTCTCATTGATTTCTTTGCTAGGATCTTTATTTCAATTTTTTTTTCAAAAATCGGCATTCAATTATTTTCCTGACTTAAATTTTAATTTATGTTCTTGCAAGTAGGCAAGTTTTTACTAATATGTGTGGATTCGACCCATTCACCACTAATTACAAATTATTGTTTTGAGTGGAATTAATTTGTTGGATTCTAACTCCTATCAATATTTTCTTTTTCTAACTCATTTCTTAATTACTAATACATAAATTCAAGGGTATAGATGGAAAATATAAAATTAAATAAAATTAACTACTAAAACTACCATTTATTAATCTATGTGTAAAGTAGTTAGTGCATATAATATTGAGACGACAAGGAATAGTTGTGTTTGGACTATAGCATTAACAATATTTGCCATTGAATTGAATTAAAATGTTGTTCAACTGTTTAAGTAACATGATGGTTGTGTTCTTTCGTTCATAATAATGAAAACTTTCTATGAACAGAGATCAATGGACTCGATAGCATTCAATTTGCAATTTGTAATTAGCGTTTCATATTTTATAACTCTATAATTAAATAAGTTAGAAAAGAAATGATTAGTCATTTAGTATATCATAATGACTTATTTTTCATAATCGAAAATATTTTTAGTTAGTATAAAATGCAATGACTTCTCGCATTTCATTTTTTCCTGTATATAATATATGTATATTATATATGTATCCATCTTCATATATATATATATATATATATATAGGGACAAAGCTAAGATTTTGGGAAAGGGGGTGCTAATTTTACTTAGCCAGAACTGCAGTGGCAGTGGTGGCGGATCGACGTCGATCTCTTTTAGGCGAGAAGAGAAGAGAAAATGAGAGTGAAGAGAGGAGAGGAAGAGAAGGTTTGGAGGAGATGAAGATGAACCATGGTTGTTTATTTAACTGACCAGGGCAAAATGACGTCGTTTTTCCCTGATTAGTTTTTTTTGAAGTCGTTTCGCCCTACACTTCAAAAAAAAATAAAACCCTAGGGAAAAAAGACGTCGTTTTGCCCTAGGGTTAAAAAAAAAAAGAAGGTAGGATGCCTTCCCTGTATGCCTTCAATTGACATTGATGAACTCGACAAGTGTTGAGTTTATCTGTGCAAATGGGACGGAGCCCCGCTGGAGGGGGACTCCTATGACCCTCCTCTGAAAGAAGGAGTGCTCCGGCACCCCCTTGTCCCTTAGTAGCTCCATCCCTATATATATATACTAGTAGCATCGTACAGAATAATAATCTAATTTAGTAATATTTCATGAACCTCACATAATAAGAATTGTTTTAATGGGCTTGATCCATACATTCGATGGTGTTTGCTAGTTTACACCTTGTACTCCAAGCCCGTTTATTTATGGGCTTGTTCCATATTGAACTCCAAACCATATGTATACATCTCCATTTTTCAAGCAAGAGGAAATTACACCTAAACTAGTTTTAGTTTTAATATTTGTTATTTCTATCTTATCATCACATTTTATGTTTTCCATCTATTTTTCATATATTATGAATTTTCATAAATTACAAGCTTAGGGCTTCTCCAATGTATTTGTAAAATACCAAATTGGTGTGGCTTCTACACTAAAATGCCTTCTAATATATCACCATTCATTTGCACCAAAATGGTGCGGTGGTTTTTTTTTTTATTTCATTTTTTAATCACACACCATTATTTTTTTTGTTGTTTTTGCAACTAAATTATTATAAATTGGTTAGAATATTTTTTCCTTTTTTATTTTAGTATTATATATTATATTTTTAATTTAAATTTGAAATTTAATATTTTTAAATGAAAATTTCTTTATAATTTATTTTAAATATAATTTATGATATGTATTTTAATAATAAAAAATTAAATGCATAAGATAAAAATTAATTATATAAATTCTCAAACACTCATATCCAAACATTTAAATTTCATAACAGAAAAATTAAAATTACATTGATACGATTTAAAAAATACCAACGTAAAATTCGAATAATACAACATAAAAATAAAACATATCGGCATAAAGATTAAACAATACAACATAAAGGTTAAGACTAACTAAAACAATCATTTAATATTATGAAAAATTAGTTCTGGAGCCCGATCATCCAAGATAATCAAATTATTGACCAAAAACATCTGAAGAGTTTTGAGATCATTGGCTTTGTTCTTCAAATCATTGAACATGAGATCATTCTCCTTATTGTCTTTGTTGAAATCCATGTCCGTGAGTTCTTTTTTGCATAATTCTAATTTGTTCACTGCGAAAAAACTCACGTAAGTTTGGATCAGAAATGGAACTTAGATCTTTGAATACAATTTTATTCTCTTCCTTGAATTCAGTAACTTGTAATTTTTTCATTTGAACTTCTTGATTTTGTTGAAAATCTGAGTTACCTTTCTTTACGATTTCAATAAGTTGTTCATTTTGTTAAATAAGTTTTGAAACTTATTCATCATTTTTTTTCTTTTTCCATTTTCTTTTTTTTACCCCAATAGGTATGTCCTCATTTATATTAAGATCAAATGAAGAAAAATTGGGCAATGGTGATCCAAGAGATTCTACACTAGAAGAATATGATTAAGATGAAACAAGATCACTTCATTGTCCTTGAAACAGATGTGTTGCATTTTCTGCCTTGTTACATGCAAATTTCTCAATGTCTTTAAGAATAGGGCATACATGATCAAATTTGAATCATTTCTTGTAATGCATAGCTTGTGCTAATAATAATTTAGCTTGAATTAACTGTATCAGTAAAATATACAAATTATAAATATATAATGTTAAGAATAACAGAGGTAGTATACAATAACAACAATGACTTGCAATATCTTGCTCTGAAGCACCACTTGGCTTCAAGTTTTCAATATGTCTTATGCATCCCCTTAAATTGGAAATTGCGTTAAGGATAACTGACATTCGAATTTACAAGGATCTTCTCGGTCGAGGTTGATTCTGAAACATTGGATCTAAGTGATAATCAGCCTCAACTCTAGCCCAAAATTGATCTTTGCATTGGTTGATTACTATGATTGGATTTTGAGAAATGTCAAGATATACATGACAAAAAAGTATATCATCTTCAACTGAAAATGATAAACTTCGATGAGTTCAACTCATTCTGAAAGAAAAATAAAGAGGCCAGAAAAGATGCTATGGTGAGATGTGTTTATTGAAGTCTAGTATGCCATTTTATAGGCAAAAACAATCATGGTAAGATAAGATTTTGAATAATTAATATGATGGGTAAGAATGGGATGTAATCCATGTAATGGCTGAGATGTGTCATGTCAATTTTTTTTATCTTATTATATTGAAAATGATGAAGATCAAATAAGATTGCAATAATTTTGATCCAACGATTGAGAAAAGATTAAATCTATCCAAATGCTAAGATATGTCATGTCAGATTATCTTATCTTCTTATATTGGAAATGGTGAAGATCAGATAAGATTAAAATAATTTTAATCCAATGGCTGAGAGAAGATGAAATCCATACAAAGGTTGAGATATGTCATATCAAATTTTCTTATCTTATTATATTGGAAATTGTGAAGATCATATAAGATTACAATCATTTTGATCCAACGATTGAGAAAAGATGATGAATACTATAAATATTTCTATCTCATGTTTGAAACATTATTCATACAAATTATTTTTCTTTACAAAATGAATTACAACATTGGTGGTCCATCATATCAATCATATTCTACTTCATCATCAAGTTCTAATGAAGATAATTATGATGAAGTTTTTGGTGTATCAAGGAACGTTTTATGTGCAGCAATTGCTAACAACAATTCTTTCATCACTCACTATCTCATTAAAGAACATAAGCAAGAGACGCGTCAAGACTTAATTCCTGGTCATATAATGTTCAATTGAGATCGTGAAAATGTTGATCACAATCTCTTCAACAACTATTTTGAACCCAATCCTCGGTTCACTGATAGGATGTTTCACAGACGATTTTGAATGGGCATAAATTTATTTCTTCATATTTGTAATGTTGTTTGTAATTACGACAACTATTTTGTCCAAAAAAGGGATGCATATGGCAAACTCGGGTTGTCGGGTTTGCAAAAAACAACAGATGTATTTTGAATGTTTGAATATGGTTTACCTGCATATGCTATTGATGAGTATATTAAATAGGAGAATCTACAGCTGTGGAAAGTTTGAAGAGATTTTGCCGTGCCCCGCTATTGAGGTGTTTGGATAGCAATATCTTCGATCACCTAACGCTAACGATATTTTCTAGATTACTTCATATTGATGAGCGTCATTGTTTGTTAGGTATTTTGGATAATTTGGATTGTATGCATTGGAAGTGGAAAAATTGTCCCACTGCATAACCAGGACAATATGCAGGTCATAGTGGAACCCCAATAATTATTTTAGAAGTTGTAGGTGATTATGATATTTGGATATGGCATGGATATTTCTGTCTACCAGGATCTAATAATAACATTAATGTATTAGATTCATCCTATCACTTTGCAAATCTTGCTCAAGGTATTGCTCCTCTTACTCATTATGTCATTCAAGGAAAAGAATATAGCATGAGTTACTATTTAGCTGATGGTATATACCCAAAATGGGCTACTCTCGTACAAAGTATTCATGATCCACGTGGTACGAAAAAAATTTATTTGCAATGAAACAAGAAGCATGTAGAAAAGATGTTGAGCGTGCATGTGGAGTACTCAAATCTCGATTTCCAATTGTTGCAGGACCATCACGTTTTTGGAATAAAAATGCATTACACGATATAATGAGTACATGTATTATTATGCACAATATGATAATCGAATATGAACGTGATATATATGTAGCAGTTGAAGAACGGGTAGAAGTGTCAAATCCAAATGTTGAGATGGTGGTGGATGAAAATACACGATTTCAAGAATTTCTTACTCGATATAGACAAATCAAAAATAAAGAGGCCCACATTGAACTTTGAAATGCATTACTTGAAGGGTCGTTTACATATTCATGACACTCACATTAGCATATTACAGATCCACTGGGTGTATTTATTTTATTTTGACAGAAATTTGAAAATTTACGGTAGTAATTTTTATAAATTACATTTTCAATTTCACAAATTACATTTTCATAGTCTTCTTTAAGACTTGTTGAAAACTTGTTTGAAACTTGTTAATAATTTGTTTAAAATCTGTTCATTTTTCAGACTTATTTTAAACTTGTTCAAAGTTTGTTGTTATATGTTGTTGATATATTGTTTCTTATTTAAACTTGTTTATATGATTTTTATATGTTGTTTTTGTTTAAAACTTGTTTATATGTTATTTTTGTTTAAAACTTGTTTATGTGTTGGTTATTGTTTAAAACTTAATTAAAATCTGTTCATTTTTTCACACTTGTTTTAAACTTTTTTGTATGTTAGTTATATGTTGAATACAACATATAAACAAGTTACCAACAACAAATCAACAACATATATAAAAATTCATATATGTTTATTTATTTTTGTGAACATGTAAAATACATATAAACAAGATATTAATAATAGATAATAACATTCAAACATTATATAAATAGCATACCAACAATATATGTCCGTACGAAAATACTCGTGTCCGTACGGATAAAAATACATTGCGTGTATCTGAAAAGTGACGCGTATGCAGGCAAAAATTGGAAAATGCATATGTAAATAGCAAAAGTGGGCAATACTGAATAAATATTGCAAAGTTTTGTTAGTGTACCATGCCATTACCACTTAATTGAACATATATGGGAACGATTTAGTAATAGTGATGATTAAGGTTAATTAATATTTTTTAATGTCTTTTATTATTTTTAATTATATGTAGTAGTTATTTATCATTATTGTTATGTGTTTTCTAATGTAACACTTTGCTAGTACTTAATATTAATTATAATCGTATTATATTTTAATTGTGGCATTTCATAAAATTTAAAATTATTCACAATTTATAATTTATTAAATTAATTAATTTCTAAAAAAATTAATTTTAAATTCTACAATGTTTTAAAGTTCCAAACTTATTATATAAACAGAAATCAATATTACACCAAAATTTATTTAATTACATATTTAACATATTAAATAAAAGAAAGAATGAGAGAATATTCTATGGAATAGTTTTTTTAGTGTAAGATTTAATGTAATGAGTTGGAGATGGAATAGTGGTTAATGCTGCAACTACACTATTTTAGTGTAAAATTTGGTGCTGAACATTGGAGATGGCCTTAAGGAGTTTGGTTTACCTTAATTTAACTTTTTTGAAATTGGCTACTCTCCTAAGTTAATAATTTTGTTTTACTGAGTTTGGGTAGCTCAATTGGTAAATACTAGCATTTAACACCATGAAATCTTGGGTTCAAGACATCTATGTGAGATTTATAGGATTTTTTGGGATATGGGGATAGATCTCTCTTTGTGAGGCCTATAATCTATGATGTATAAAAAAATAGCGGATAACAATTTTTTTTGTATTACCCTCACTATCAACTGCTCTTACGTACCACTTAATTTTGTCAAAGAAGAATCGACACCTTTGTCATTCTTTTGGGCATCGTTATGTTGAGAAGTATGATAAAAAGTATTATTGGGGATGCTCTTGTTATCATTATGAGGTTGCTTGTTTGAGCTGCATAAAGTTGGTAGATTGCGAAAACAGCTTGTATTTAGGTAGATTGTGGTAGATTGAGATAAATTAAAAATATTGTAGAACTTTCTGTTTTACTTTTTGAATGAAATGGCAATTGGTCGTTGCAACAACCATTGGGGATTCTCAAAGAGAATTTGCTGTGAAGCATTGTCTCCTATTGAATGCTATCATATGACAAAATCGAAGATGCGTAGAGGACTTGCATCTTTTGATGTGTAAGGCCCAAAACTTATTGATTTTAATATGAAAAGAGCATATCTTACGAGCAAGTCAACTACGTGAACAACACCAATTTGGCCCTTTGCGTTATATGTGTTCAGTAGAAGCACGTTCTAGCTTATTCACACACTCAACTCATTATGCAATATATTCAGGATTTTAAGGAACAATAAAGCATGCAACTCCAAGGGGAAAAGGGCATTGATAGTGGGGGTTTTATGAGATAATGATATTTATTATTTTGTCTAGGGCTATATTTGACAAGAAGAAAGTTCTTTTCACCTCGACGGGCAACAATTCTACCCCTTCAACTTAACCCAAATTTTGAATGTTTTTCTGACGTCAAATTTGTGGGTCATGTGGTAAGTCTCCAATAATTGATATTTGGGCCTTGTCTTCTCTTTCTTTCTTTCTACTTTCTTGGTTTTGGTGTTTATGTTTAAAACTGTTGTCCATTATATAGTTCGCAAAAACATTATTTTATGAGCAGCCTTTGTGTGTTTATTTTGCGTGGTCTTTCTATAAACACATTCCTGGTGCAAAAGTGACTTGCCATGACATGGAGACTATTGATCCTAATTATTACAGGAATGTGAAGTGGTTATTAGAGGTTTGTGAAATAAGATTTCTACACTAATTCCTAATATCATGTTGGTATTTGACCTGATATATTTTTAAACTGGACAACCCACTTAAAAAGGGTCCAATTTTGAATTGGATAATTTTAGTCGGGATAATCTGGCTAAAGAGGGTCCATTTCTATATATTAAAAAAGGTCCATTTTTAGACTAGACAATTTAAGACTGGACACTCTCGTTGAAAAGGCCCCACCTCATATTATAAAAGGTCACTTTTAGTCTGGACAATTTTAGACTAGAATTATACAAAATAATTTTCGACTGAAATTATACTAGACAATTTTAGACAGGACAATCTAGCTAAAATAGGTCCACTTTTAGACCAGACAATTCTAGATTGGACAGTCTGGCTAAAAAAGTCCACTTCTATCATGTGGGTATTTGTCACATACACTTCTTTTTAGCCAAATTGTCCAGTCTACTGCTAAGCCTCCTACTAAATAAAAATTCTAGAAACTAGGGGTATAATCGAACATAGTCGAACTTGAGTTCTTGGTTTTCAAGCTTGGCTCGGTTGAAAACCCTTAAGCTGGAGCTTGACACGAGCCTAAATTCTTGTTCGTACTCGGCTCGTTAAAGGAAATAGGTTGTTCGCAAGCTGGTCCAACTCAGCTCAGTAAAAGCTCATTTACACAATTCGCGAGTTTGACTTATTTAAAACTCAACTAAAGCTCGACTCGTTTTCAATTTATGAACACAGAGCTCGTTTAAAGCTCGTTTATGGCATATAGACATGCAAAATGAAATTCAAAGAATCTGTGACATATTTCAACAAATATGCAAAGTCAAATTCAACGAATTTGTGTCAAGATCTTCCCATACATCGTCTAGGATTACAAGTAATTTTTGTTCACTTGCGAATCTTTGCCAAAGTCGGCTTGCTCTCCCATCTTTACTATTTTCTTTCAATTCAAAACCTAACTTTTGCCGCTATGTGGCCTTGAATATTTATTAAGTCAATTGTCTTGGAAACAACATCTAATAACACCATGTCAAATATCTTCAATTCAGTGGCATGCTTC
>CAODLS011105731.1:0-11905 GCA_948243855.1 Flueggea neowawraea | reverse complement strand
ATGATTTTGTGTGTGTAATTATCACCGAAGGACCGTGCATGCACAATTTACGCTCCACATAATTTTTTGTAAAACATAAAGGCCTGGTTTCACAGCGTAATATTTAATATAGAGTTTTTGTAATTTATAATAATAATAATTAATGATGTTATAAATTTTTTCTTTTATATAAAAATAAATAATGCATTAATTTTATCTTTCTTTTAAAAGTTATGTAATTGGGAACAATAATAATATTTTTCATGATAACATATCTCAAAAAAACTTTCATATGCTATATATTAATAATATTCATAAAAAATATATATTATATATTTTTTATACTATATACTCTTAAAATATTGTGTACTTGTGTGTACCAAACAAACCCAAATATAATATATAATGTACACATGACCAAAAAATGTCTACGTATAAAAAAATGACGGACTGTCATGTGAAAATATTCAAAATGTAATTTTCTCTTTAATGCATGTATATCTAACAACTTTTTTTTTTAAAGAAAAAAAATCGTCTAGCAATTTATACACGCTCTGTACAACTTTGTAATGAGTTAGACGCTGTGTGCATAATATTAATTTAGTGAAATTATCTTTGTCAAAAAAAATAGTGAAATTATGAGACCCAATATACTTTTGAACCCATTTTTAAAATTTCCATGAATTCCTTGGTCGTTATCAATACAGCGGAATTGTCTTTTGATTTATTCAAAAGGTCATTACAGTGTGTTAGTTCTATTTTTTTTATAATTACAGCGTTTTCTTCAAAATATATAAACACCACAATATATAACATATAATATTTAATAATAATTAATAATAAATTAATAGTAAAAAAATAAAAATAAAATATATTTTTTAATAAAATATTATATATTGTTTAAAATATATTATATATTATTTATGTCAAATGAGCCTATAAAATTAATGAAAAAGGTAGTGCACTATTTGTTTACTTTTCCTCGTAAATTTTTGCACGTGACTCTTGTGAAGTACTAAATAAACAACCCTTTAAAATCTAAACAAATCGAACGTATGTGTTTGGTATAAATAAATTTATACATTTAAATTTTAATATTATATTTATTTTAAAAAAATAAATTTAAAAATTGTAAATGAAAGAATTAAAAATAAGATAAAATTATTCATTTATAAATTCAAACTAAAATACATATTATTTGTAAATGAATTACATGTCATTTATCTTTTAGACAATTTTATTCATGTCATTTTTCTCTCCCTCCCTCCCTCCTCTGCTCCTCCCTCTCTCTCTAAAAAATATTTAATTATTTAATATTAAATTCATATTAAATAATTAAATATTTAATCAATGTTAAATAATTAATTATTATTATAATATTATTTTCATAATTTTGATTAGTATTATAAATGTAAGAATATTTTAATCATAATATATAAATAATTCTAATTTCTAAGTTACACCAAATAAAAAATTTATTTATAAATAATAGAATTAAAATTCTAGTATATATTATACTAAACAATTCATTTCATTTCATTTCCAAATCTATATTTTTTATATTTTATTTCATTTTATTTACAAATAAAATGAAATTTATATTCATTTCATATCAAACACATTCTTAAATTTTATCTTGGATTAATAAGTGTTGTTTAGGGCATATTTTTGTTATTTATTTTATTTTAATTGCATACTAGTACTAGTTGCAATTTAAAAAGGATGTGTTGTCCTTTTTAACTTTTTATTATATTATTTATTCAATTATCGATCAACAAATCACTTTCATAATCTATCAATTACCATTCAATTTACTTTAGGTGAATACCTCAAAATTTTTAGGGTTGATCTGAAATATAAAAAGGTTATTGTATTGAGATGTCTTTAAGTCGCACCTATGAAATATTTATATGATGATCTGGAAATCACTAGAGAAATAAAATCATAATAATGCATATTTTTATTTTGTTTAGTAGGGTGTATTCACAAATAAAATAATCCTTACTTTTCCAACAAAAACAGAAAACAGAGACTACCAAATAGAATTATTTGTTCAAAATTTGATTTTCGAAAAACACTTCTTATGTGGTTTTTGATTTTTCATATTTAGAAAGCAAAGTTCTAATTTGGTATCATATAATTTAAATTATTTTAACAACAAAGTAAACGCTTGGTCTATCAAAAACTACATCCACATATAATTTAAATGAGATAATTTAAATTATTTGAACAACATAGTTTTTGTAGTTACATGTCTTAATTCCTTTTAAGTGTAACCTTTTCCGTCAAGAAGATACGTACGGTGTTACTGTTCAATCGGGTAAGAGAGAGTGATTGAAAAGAATGCCGTCATTCCAATGACTTGGATTTTTTTTTGACAAAGGAATCTAATTACTTGATTCAGTCCAACAACTAAACAATCTTTTGGGAGGATAGGGAAATATAATAGTTTAATAATTTTTGTAATAATTAGTAATAAATAAATAATAAATATATATTTTAATAAAACTATTTATATAAAATATATTATATGTTATTGCTACTAAAAGAGTCCCTAATTGTGCTATCATCAATAAGTTTTGAGCCACACAAATAAATTTCGTAATGAACTGGGGGACCTCCAAAAACAATTTTGTCGGAGGAATTGTACTTTGATTGGAATTATAATTCACGAGTTAAAAGTCGCTAATAATATCCTAATCACTCAGACTTTTGACCTAATTAATTGAAAATTACAGATAATCGACACCGCAATTTTTGCATGGCGAAAATCGTTCATACACGCATGAAAAACGTAAATTAAGTGCATATTCTGTGTCGTTTGAATTAGAGCACATGATAGGTTCATACATGCAGTGTATTTTTCGTATTTGTGTATTTTCTTCAAGTTTGAGGTTAGATATTTTCTGGCTAATTATTGGAACTAATCCCTTTGCATGTTTATGAGGTTAGCCTAACTAAATTAATAAATGTATATAGCCATCGAATTATGATGTCAATCTAGCTGAGTCCATGTTTTAGCGATTAATCTGTCATTTTTTTCCTAAAAAAGTACTTCATCCGTCCAATAATAATAGACACTAACCACTTTTTACGATAATAAAGAAATTATATTTTTAGTAGTTAAACTCATTTAATTTCATAAATTTATTTATTTATTTCCTTTAAGTAAATGTGTTGGTAATTGATGAAATAATTCAAAAAAAAGATTACATCAGGGTAATATTATAATTTTTCTAATAATAAATGTAATAAAAAAATGTATTTATATTTTGAGACACCTAAAATAGAAAGTGTGCATATTATTATGGGAGGAAGAGAGTATAAATGAAAGTGCTTTAGCTTAGTTATATAATTATGTATATTGTTAAAAAAATTATTTGAATACCCGTACCTATAGAAATTGAAGATATGAGGAAATTGCAAAAAATAGCCACTTTTAAAAAACATTAGTTCAAAGAATCTACCCAACTTTTATTAATGCATATGTGGATTTTAATATTTTAATTTTGTCCACTTTCAGTGACAAATCCGTGTTGAAACTCTATTGAAATATTGTTGAAACATCATACTTTTTATTTGTTTTTTCAACACTTATTTTAAAGGAATATTTTCAAGGAGATAACTTCACCAAACATTATACTTTTATTTATTTTTTTAATATCTTAACATCTAATGTAGTTTCAATATAGTTTCAAAGAAATTTCAATCTATAAAAAACAATATAGTTTACAACCAAATATGAATAATTATAGTTTCAATCTAGTTTCAAAGAAGTTTCAATCTATAAAATATTCATGAAGCCCTTAATTATTTTTACAGTATCATGATGTCTTTAAATGACATATCAAAGTTTTTGTTGAGTTTCGATTGAATTTCAATAAGAATTTACTCTAACAACTTCGAATATTATTTTTTTAAAATTTTTATAATGTGTTGATACGTATATATTAACATATTTTTAATCCATTATTGATGGTTAAAATCTCCTATGTTTGTGAGATTAGTCAATCAAAAATTTTAAATCCGTTTTTATCAACTTTTCAACACTTATTTTTAAGGAGATCTAGTTAATCCACGTTTTAATTTATGAGTGGTTATTTTCACAAATAACTTCACTAAATTATGGGCATATTTGGTTAAAATTTTTAAGTGATTATTTGTAAAATATATTTTTATTTGTTGGGTTAGTTATGTAAAAAAACCCTTGAAGATATAATATGATGGAAGTTGTCACTGGTTTAAGATTTGGGTGGTTGTTGCAGTTATGGCTAATCGGAACCAAATTATATATATAAAGACCAAATTGGGTTTTAGCCAGCAAGGTTGGGCTGAAAAACCGACCAGAAGTAAATTTTGGGTTGGGCCTAAATTTACCAAAAATTGGCCCTATCCAGAAATATATATATATAAAACTTTGGCCTGTAGAAGGCCCGACCCGTCGTGATCTTTTTGAATGGACGGATTTACGCCAAGCACTCAACCCGGTCAATTTGGACCCACCCTGCCCAATCTATTGAACTAAAAAAACTGGGTATAATTCGACCCGACCTTACCCATGCCCAGCCCCTAGCTGCAGCCCACCACCACCTGTTTTTATGATGAAAGTTTGTCAAAGAGGAAATTACGGCACGTGTATCCATTTAAACTACAAACTCTCCTACACTGCAACAAATTGCAATTCCCATATTTATGCCGCAATGTCAGTTGCTTATTTTTTACGGCCCAACCTTAACAATGATGTTTATTGAACGACCAAAAATATGTTTTTTTAGTAAAAAAAATGATATTATTTTTCTTTCTTTTTCAACAAATAAAAGACGATGTTCAAAGAACCACTTTTCATGCATGACTTATTTACTTCATGCATGGCTTCAAATAAATTCATGCCTGATAATTTTTTTTAAAAATAAAAAATAATATTTAAATGACCATTTTTATGTATGATCATATTTAAAATAATTTTTATGTATGACATTAATTGTGTAATTTCCTTTTTTTTTACTTATTCAGAATTTTTTGTCTTCATTTAATTATTTGATTTTCTATCCATGGATTATTATTTAGTATCTATTTAATTTTCAATTGATATTTTATCATAGATTGTTATTTGATAACAATATATATAACATGTAAATATAAAAACAACAAAAAATAAACTAAAAACCAAAAGCATTTTATACAGAAATATAATAAATAAATCATAGGGAATCAAACCTACCTAAATTGACGCTTAATGGAATATGATTCTATAGAATGCCAAGGAAGTAAGGCGATGTTAGTCTCCACATACTACAAATCACGTTTAGGCGACGAGTATGTGGTATGTAGACGAATCACGAGACATAAAACAAGAAGAGAAAATCTCTTCTTCTATTAAGGAGGCCAACGACTTTGTACTGAAGAGGGAGAGAGACATTAAATCAACTAAAAATTAAAGTAAAATAAACTGGTTGATTATCTTTCTTAAGTTCAATAAATATTTTTTCTATAATTTTTTTTAGTTTATTTCAGTTTGATTTTTAGTTTATCTTCTATTGTTTATATATATATATATATATATATATATATATATATGAAAATATTTTTTTTGTATTTTTTGTTCTTTTGGAAACTTAAAAACAACATAAAATTAACCAAAAATCTAAGTAATATTTTGAATCTTCTGCTATAGTCGCCTTTTATTTCAGTGTTTCATCTGTTTTTTTTAAATTCAATTCGATTTTGTTTCTGAACCTAGGGTTTCCTTTTGTCATATGTACTATGCTATTGTATTTTCCCTCTAAAGTACGAGTTTCTCTGCATACCAACCAAGATTGAAGAACGTCCAGATTGCTTGAAGGCTTTTGAGTGTTTGTTGTGCCGTTTGATATCTTCGAATGTTTTGCTCTTAATTTTTTGAATATTCTACTATAATCACTTTTATTTCAGTTTTCATTGCTTTTTTTTTTTCAAATTTCAATTCGATTTTGTTTTTAAACCTAAGGCTTGGTTTTGTATTATTTTTTAGGTTTTCTTGTAGTGACAGTTCTAAACATAGGTTTAGTTTTGATAGTTCCAAAGCTAACACTGAAAGTGCCGCCAACCCTTTTCTAAAAATATTATTTCCTCTTAACTTGCTTTGGTTGGTTAGTGGTTGTTTTTCTGTTGATTTTTTTTTGTTATTTTTTGGTATATCGCTTTCAATTTTTCCTTGTTATCTCTTTTGATGTGTGCATTCATTTTCTTCATTCTCCCAAGTTTATATCCTTTGTTCTTACCATGCAACAAGTCGCTAATATTTTCTGTTTGGTTGGTTATTGCACCGGGTGTAAATCTTAATTTGCTTTAATCGGTTAGTGGTTGGTTAATTTCTGATTGATTTTTTTACTTAATTTGCTTTAATTCGTTAGTGGTTGTTTTTTGGTTGATTTTTTTCTTAATTTACTTTACTTTGTTAGTGGTTGGTTTTTGATTTATTTTTTTGCTCAATTTGCTTTAGTTCGTTAATGATTTTTTTTGGTTGATTTCTTTTTTTTTTTTTTTGATTTTTTGCTTAATTTGCTTTAGTTGGTTATTGGTTGTTTTTCAATTGTTTTCTAGTTGATTTTTTTGTTTAATTTGCTTTAGTTGGTTAGTGGTTTTATTTCGGTAGATTTCTGATTGATTTTTTTTTAATTTGCTTTATTTGGTCAGTGGTTTTTTTTTGTTGATTTCAGGGTTTTTTTTTATTTAATTTGCTTTAGTTGATCAATGATTATTTTTCGGTTGATTTTTGGTTAATTTGATTTAATTGGTCAGTTGTTGTTTTTCTGTTGATTCCTGGTTGAGAATTGTTATGCAATTAGCCCTTAGAAAAAATGGGAATTTGGGTGGAATAGGCGCTTGAGATGGATCACTTCATTGGAGAGTGAATTTTTACTGCTGCAAGGTATACAATTGAAGTGGAATAAAAAAAAAGCAACGAAAACTAGTTTGTTGGCAATTAGATTTCGTAAGAGTATTTCTAATTTTGAGCATCTTCCAAAGGTACTAGTTATTTTGAAAAGTTAAAGCATTCCTTTACCTTTTTTTAAAAAAATTCTTCTAAAAGAGTTGTAAGCATTCTTTTGTGTAGGAAAAAGGAGTGAGCAAATGGTGCAAGAGTCATTTGAAATTGAGGCTGACCATGACCAAAAAAAATAAGGATGTTGTACAAATAAAAAAATATCATGAATATTACCGGGTATCAATTTTTTTATTATTGAATAACAAATTTTCATTGGCAAGTTGAATTATTTTTGTGGTAGATTTTAGTTTTTATTTGATATATTTTTATTGGTTTTTCTAATTTTCATTTGCCTTTTTTTGTGTTTGTTTTTCTTTCCATATAGTTAGATTTATGTTTTAACAAAAGTTTAAGAGAAATATTTAGTAATTGTTTTTAGTAATTTTAATGAAAATTTATTTAATGGTGTAGTATCAGAGAAATTGGGATTTGGGTGCTATAATAAATTTTATTCCAAAACATATATATAATATATAATATAATTGATTGTTTTTAAAAATTTTATAATTAAATTATCAAAATGAAATTTAAATGAAAAGATGAAGACAAAATAGAGATGAAGGAAAAAAGATACATGAATATTAGTAAATAAGAATGTGTTGGACCAAAGAGATCTTGTTTAGTTATGTTGACAATGAAGATTGAAGAGTGTTGTAAAAAGTTTTTACTGTCAAGTGACTAAAATATGTCCCTTTGAATTGTTGAGTTACCACATATGTTATTTGACAATTTAAAAGAAAAAAAGCACGTGCTCCTTGTTTCAACAGGTATAGAATTTGAAATTCAGAAGTGGTATGCGCTTGGAAATGAAATTGCAGAAGCCTAAATGTGTAATTTTAATTTCGACGGGAGTCTTTTAATGTAATTTGCCCTTTGTCAAATGTGTGCTTTGACACAACTTGATATGCGGGACCAAAAAAATTCAGTCTACCAAATGACAAGAAGGCTTTTGTGGGACTTTTTTCAGCTTGAAACAGCAGAACTCATGTTGTCTGGTACTTCTGGTTCTGGATTAGCCAATTTTACGTTAGCGGCACATGTGAGGTGGAACCAATTCTTAATGAAGCCATTTAAACCGAACTTACACTTATTTACAACATGGCGCCAACTACAATATTAGCCTAATGCAGGACAGAATTTCCACTACCGCTCATTTATTATTTGATAACGACACATTTGATATTCAGCTGCGACAGAAACCAAACTGACCCTAAATATCCCGGGTTTGAACCGAGCGATATGCATGTGTGAGTTTAATGCCTGCTCATGTTGAGTTGAGGTCCGACCAAAAAAAAAACTAACCCTAAATATTGATTTTAAAAAACTATGATTAATTAAGATTTATCATTTTGCAATGGGATCATCAATTGCATCCAACTCAACTTTTTACGTGTTTGTTTTATAGCATAGAGAGTGGCGGAGCCAGGATCTCATCTAAGCGGGGTTGAAAGAGAAAAAGACCCTTGGAACTGATAGCAACTTTTAGGGACTATTTTGCAACTTCTCACAAACGAGGGACTGGTCTTATATTTTTTACAAAACTTAGGGATTTGCTGGCGTAATTTTCACAAGCTAGGAACCGGCCTTGTCTCTGAAAAACCCATATCTTCTCTCTCTAACAACACCAAGAAAACCAGCAAGACCAAAACAAAGAACAACCACCATTGTAGCCAAATCCAGCAACACAGCTGATGCACCAGACAGAATCATCTCATCCGTTTGTTACTTTTACCCTTTTTTCGATGGCATCCAATATGGAAAATACGTCATAACTCCCCAATTCAAGATCTCATTCAACCACTCTTCCCTGCCATTAAGGTCTTCAAGAGCTTCTCCTTAAATGAGTTCTTGGTTTTCTTGACTCTTTACTCATGACAGAGCCCCAACAGACCAGGGGCTCGGGCCCTACTGGGCCTCATGTAGCTCTGTAGAGCCACATGAGCATTGGCATATTGGCATTCAAATTTGTTAAATTATTTCTTTTTTCTTTAATTATAAAATTCACTAAATTTATCGATTTACAATTTATTATCACAGTCTACCTTTCAACTGGAGCGCAAAGTTTGATTGAATACAAAAGAACTGTTCTGTAACTTGTAAGAAAATAACACCACAAACGAAATGAATGTGATTTTGAGGTGGGTACGTGAATAAGCTGTACTGTACACTCAGGACTTAATATCATACATATTTTAGGACGGCGTCCAGTTTCCGTACGAGAACACGAGTGTGTTTAATGCAATCTCCACAAACAGTAACAGCCATTGGAAAAATAAATTTATTTTAGAAAGGTCATATTAGGCTGTAGTGGTATAAATGCGTAATTCAGTGCAACGACGGTGGACACAAAAAAGTTTCTAGGATTGATTTTCCACATTTTTATGCTAAAATTTTGTATGGAGTATACAGAACATCGATACAACATCAGATATCATGTACATTCAAACCTACTTACTGAACCAAATTGTGTATAAAGAGCTTCAGAAGAATCAATTAACAAGGACTCTCTGTGATTTGTCAAGGCAGCTAGAGAAGATGGAATCTATAACACTATAAATTTGTCATGATTTCATCTGTGAAAGGGAAAGGGTATGGTAAGCATACCAGGAGTCCTAAGACCAAAACAAGAACTCCAAGAGCAACGTACTTGTCCTCGGGATCGGTTATTTCCTCAGAGATTGGAGCAATTGGCCCCCTCTGTAAGAAAAATATCAGAACAACCCAGTAAAATGCTACATCGTTAAACAATGAGGACAGCCCAAGCAGGACGATTGAGAAGGATGTGAAGCGAGATGAAGCCTGTCAGACAAAAAACTATATCAGCAATGACTTCTTTTTCTTCTCCAGATGTTGAGCAATTAGAGGTCTTTAAATGTTAAATTTTTGGCTCATTGACCTTTTAATAGCATGCTTTTCTGCAATCAGTATACTAAGCTTTCGGCACAATACATGATACAAATGGCTTACCTTCCTCCCCCAAATGGCAAAAGATATCCGTCCTCCGTCAAGCTCTCCGGCAGGAATACTATTGATCGCATTTATTAGAAGCCCAGCCCACGCCCATATCACAAGTGGGTTAACAGAAATAGGAGTGCCTTCCTTAAGAACATCACCAAGGAGAAGTTTAGCTATCAAAAGAAAGAAAAAATTGAAGTCAGCATTTAAAGCAAAGAAAGCACAATAAATTTCCTACATTGCGACAGCAGTATGCTTCAGAAGAAAGTTTACCAATGCCACCAGCAAGAAAAGACTCATGAAACACAGAAGCATCAACAACAAGGCCAACACCATCACTAGGAGGTAAGATGAACCCTAAGAGAAACAGAAAAAGACCCAATGAAAATCCAGCAAATGAGCCTGCAAGTGCAACCTTCAGCAAATCTTCACGCTTGGACACAATACTGGTGATTCTTGTGATTGCACCGAAGGAGCCTATCTGCCACCAAAAATACATGCAATTTTTGGTATGCATTTACAGGAACTCAGGAAGCACAAATGTTGGCAGATTTAGAGGGACAATGCTTTCTTACCACAACTCTAATTTCAATTATGAAAACCTCCGAGAGAAAGAAAGCTAAGAATAATTGATGGGCTACGCAGCAGACCTCCAATTAAGCTACACTATGTTAGGAGGAACAAGCGTGGATTTCAGAGGGCTGGAGCAGAGAAGCAGGGAATTGATGGGCTGATTGATGAAGTAGAGACTTGATGGGCTGGCTGATAAAGAATGTTTTGTTGGTTGAGACTTTATTTTGATTGCATTGTTGTTTGTCTATTTTGTCGGGTAGGGTGACTTGGCAGAGTCTGTTAGGAATGATGAGTATATAGTGGGGGAAATTGAGAATGATGAGGTCAGGGAGGAATATCATTCTGTTATTCTGAGTGGGGATAGGAGAGAGGCAGCCTCTCGAAAAGCTGCTGGTGTCACCTGTTTTGTTAACCGTTGTTATCAATAAAACATCCTTTCTTTCTCTCTCAATTTTCTCATTTATCTTTTATTAGTGTTGTTTCTGCATTTGCCAGGTTGATCCTATCAATAAGTTGCATTTAAAATCAGGGTGCAGCAATGATAGATATTTACCTGCCAACTGGGAACAAAGTATGGTACCCCAAGCTTAACATTGTTGTTTCTGGCAACTAATATGTGGCCCAGTTCATGTACCCCTAGAATGAGTGCAGTCACAAAAGCTCCAGGCAGACCATCCTTTAACAGCTCAAGATTGTCAAAAGTTGATCTGGAGAATTTAAAACATTAATTTTTATAATTGAACATAACCAACTAATTTACCATGATGGTTAACCAATGACAGGTATAAGATTATATCAATATAATAAATTCGAAACCAACAGCTAACACAAATTTACTCTTGTTTCCATTATGTGAATTAAATCATAGGCAAAAGTTTGCACAAGAAACAAAGCCTGCTTTTCATAGCAATATCTTATGCATAAATACCCAGTTAAATCACTTCAAAACGGTTAATGCCCCAATAATATTGAACGTTAAAGTTAACCAATGTGGGGATGCACAGGTCAAAAAGATTAGCTATAATAGATTATAGATTGAAGCAATCCAGACTCGACAGAAATATGAGTTGAATGTACATACAATAAGTTGGACTGCAAAGCTGGAACATTTCGAAGAAGTAATGTGAAAATTGTGACCAGTCCAAAAGCCCCGGCTGCGAACCACTCCGGAACCGCTGCAACACAAAACCATACCATTATATAGTTTACAGATACAATAATTTACCTCAGAGAAAGAAACAGCCAATTAAGTACCTGCTGTCTCTTGTTGTAGGGTCTTTTTTGGAACTACAACAGCCACTGGTTTATCATCCTCTGGATTAACTAGAAGGAAAAGCTTATATTGATCCCCAAATTTATTCTGTATATAAA
>CAODLS011105586.1:0-15825 GCA_948243855.1 Flueggea neowawraea | reverse complement strand
CGACATCAAAATTTGAGAAATTGGTTCACAAAATTAGTATAAGTCATCTCAGAGAGCTCAATTGATATTACTGATGAAGAGATGTCAACATGAGGGGGAGAAAATTGCGTGTTGTATTGTTTTTCCCTTAACTTAGGTTTTTCCCAATGGATTCCTAACAAGGTTTTTAATAAGGCAACCTCAAGTGCAATTAGTTCCATACCATAATAGACATCCAAGGGGGAGTGTTATGAAACTTATGCATTGAATGGATATCTATTGAAGTGCATTGATTCTTTAACTTTAAGTCTTGAGTTACATAGATTTTATTGAATGAAGACTTTTAACCCTTCAGTTAATGAAATTAAATGTTGAATGAAGACATTTATCTACCACTCCTATAAATAGGTATTCATATGTGGTATTGTGAGAGATCAATTATAAAAAGATTAATGAATAATACTCTCCCTCATTTTTCCCTTTATATCTCTCTTCTATTCATTTCTCTTTGATCTAGTTTTGGCATACTTAAACTTAAACTTTCTATATTTTATTATTAGTTTTACAACACTATATAAATATTTATCATATTATTTCTTGAAACATTTTTTGCTTGATAATGTGAGGAATAGAACTCTACACTTCTAATTGACAGCTTTCACCTGCTCAAGTTAGTCTCAAGTTTACCATAAATGGTTATTTGAAATCATACAATCAATTTTTAATTTTCTGAATTTAAATATAAAAGATTCAACCATATAATTGAAAGATTTCTCTAGAAGAGTTTTCTATTAGTGTCCTTTGTTGGTCGACTTGTGCTAGTTAAATTGATAATGTCTAGCCTCCCTCTTATCACATGTCTCTATATAACTCTATTATGTATGGCAAAACAAACATTTCGGAGTTATATTAGATTATTTTCACCATACTAACCATGGTGGGTTTATGAAATATTTTGAGTCTATGAAATATTTTATCTCTTGACATATTGGGCGATACAAAAGTATAAATGTTGATTAGTAAGAATTAATTATCTTTGTGATAAGAGCATGTTGGATAGAGAAGTATTCCACTCACATGGTGTTTACCTTAGTTTTGTCGATTAGTTGGACAAAAACTGATATGAGGTCGATTTTGAACACCTAGTGCATGTGAAAGCCTATTTATAAATACAAACATTGTCTTGCTTATTTACAATCAAGACCTTGTTAAGGTGCAAAATAAAATTGTACAAGTCATAGGATTTACGTAAATCAAGAAGCGACACCATAAAAAGATTATATGTAATCTTACACTGAGTTATAAGTAGTGATTCAAGCATTTTGTCTTGACGCCAAAAGTAGTTCATACAGAAGATAGATTAAGGTAGAGTGCTAAGGTGCATTCTACCTGAAACTTTCGTGTGGGCTGATTAAAATGTAAAACATGCATTCCTCCAAAGAAATAAAAGAATACCATAGCACTTGATAATACCATATGTGCTAGTTGCAACCATAAGGTTGAGAATTTGTTCTATAAATTGATCTCATTCCCTTGTATGAAACCCCGCAATGAATATGATATTCTATGCACAATCTACCATTAGAATGCTTAACATATACAAGAAGTATGTTCTAGTATGGCTACCTTAGTATCATGACTGAAAGTCATGTATGATCTGACTTGATGGGATACATTAAACAAGCAAGCTAGATTATAATAAATTTTATGATGCAAAATAAGAATATTACTTTAGAACGCATTCACAAGTTTCTTCATTCACATGTTAGTCCTTTGGTTCATTAGTTCAAACATAGTGGTGACTAACGAACTAAGCTTTTTTGAGATCAAAGTGAGTAGAAAGCAGTGATTGTGTAAGGCAAATTGGGATAAAGGCGTACATTCTAGCATATTTGAGTTACTATTGCATACACATTGGAAGAATTGAGCTATTCTACAAGACATACCTTTTAGCAGGATTTGTTTGGCAAGACGCTATGTATCTTAAACTAATGTATAGCATTTGAGCTCTCGTCTCATGCTAATTCATTGTCTATTTGGCAGTATGACATAAAAGACCATCGTGACTAAAATTTGGTTCCATCATGTATCATGACTAGATATTGTTCCTTCATGGCTAATGCGAGATATTAAAAAATGTGATCCATCCATGATGGATTGTGACTGAAATTTGGTTCCATCATGTAAGACTTGAATGTCTTACTCAAGGGCTTAATTCAATTATAAGCGCTGATTGAATAAGTGAGAAAGATGACCTCTACAAAAGTATGTTGGAAAACCTACTTATGTTTGTATTAATAGATGACACTTAAACCCTAATTAGGGTTACAAAATTTATTAAGGTTTAATGACAAAAAAATATACAAACTATTCTAATTGTATCAATTTTAGTCTGAACTACCATAAATAGCAAAAAATGCCCAATCTATTCCAATTGTATCAATTATGGTTTGAACTACCATAAATAGTTGTCTGAACTATCATAAATAACCAAAAAAAGGCCCAAACTATTCTAATTGTATCAATTTTGGCTTGAACTATCGTAAAAAGTAAAAAAATGCTCAAATTATGCGTGTTATATCATACTGACATGGGTTAAAATTTTCGTCAAATATTCTGTCAAATGCTAATATAGAAACTGTCATACACGTCACGTAATGTCGGAAAAAAACCCATAACAAATAAAATGGCGCCTTTTCGATTACCTATATGTCGAGGTTTAAAGTTTTTCAATCAGAAACAATGCAAGGTAATAGAAATGACAACATTTATGTTGCCCTAATGTCGAGGTTTAAAGTATGTTGATCAAAAACAACACAAGAATTGGAAACAACATAGTTTTATTTGTTATAGGTTTTTTCGGACATCAGGCATGTATGACACTTCAACAATCGTCGTCCACGTCAATGTTCCGTTAAGTCTATGTTGGCATTTGACAGAATATTTGAAGAAAATTTTGACTCATACCATATTTGATATAACGCATATAAATTGGGCATTTTTTTGCTATTTATGATAGTTCAAGCTAAAATTGATACAATTGGAATAATTTGAGCCTTTTTTTGCTATTTATGATAGTTTAGGTCAAAATTGATACAATTGAAATAATTTGGGTATTTTTTTGTCATTAAGCCATTTATTAGTCACTACACATTAAGAGCTCGTTTGGCACAATAACATTTTTTATATTTAGCATATAACATTTAGTAGGTGGTTTCATAATTTGGAATCGTAAAAGTTATTGATGAAGTAAACATTGTTTTATATGTATTTGAGTGAAATTTCAATTTTAAACTCCTTAATGTTAAAAAGTGATTTTAATAATTAATAATGCAACGGCAAAAAATGAATTTTTCATTATTATATAATACTAAATGGTGTATTTAGGAAAACATGCTGCTCGAACACGCTCGTAGTTACGAAACAAGCATCTTTTGTATATTAGATATTAAATGCTATTTAGATACCAAATACAAATGTTACCAAACATAAACATGATCTTTTCTCTAGAGAGAGAAGAAACCCCATGTCTCCACCGAGGAAAAAGAAGAAGATTTAGTTCTTCTTTATCCCAATCCATTCCAGCTACAGGATCAAATTTTTCGTGTGGCATCAAGACAATGAACTAGTTATATATTCTTGTTGCTTAACAATAATTGTAGTTTACATGCAAGACTAACATATAATTCAATCATGGTTTTGTTTTTCATTCCATTGCACTTATTTAGATTAGTACTTGAACTATTTTATTCAATTTGTTCCGTTACATATTTGTTGTATGTTTTACATTCACTTTTTCTTTTTGAAAAAGTAACTATATTTTATATGTTTAAATACCTATTCACAAAAATATATATATATATTAAAACTATTTTTTAAATTCTGCCAAAATCTTAAGAACTCCAATTTAAGATAGAGGGAATATATTCCTAGATGTATTACATAGAACGAGATCGATATTCTACGTTTTTGTAGGCCTATCCTATCGACAAGACTCATTTGGCAACCATAACATTTAACATTTGAAATACAATACATGTTTGTTTCTCATTGGAAAACATATAGCATGTAGTATTTTTTTAATTACAATAATTTAAATACTCTATTAAATTGTAATTATAATTTTATCCATATTTATATATTTTTATTTAATGTGTATGACTTAATTTTTAGTATCTATTAGAATTTCACTAAATACATATAAAATAAAATAAAAATCTCACATTATCCTTAATCTTTAGTATTATTCACAAACTTCAAAAACTACTACATACTATATAATAAATACACAAAATGCTACTCCCAAACAAACCCTAAGTTTAGGTAATGTGCTGCACGTCATGCAGTAGGTGAAACAAAATCAATATCTGGAAAAAAGAAATCAGGTAATGTGCTGCATGTGGTGCAGTAGGTGAAACAAAATCAATATCTGGAAGAAAGAAATCGATATTTTGATACTAATTGTTTTTGGTCAATCATGTGAGGCTAATTTATTGCTAAATCATGTGGTCAGTAATGCGCGTGAAACCTGTCAAAAAAAACAACGATACAGTATCATCAGTTCTTCAGCTTCGCCATTTAATATTGGGCGAGCTGCATTCATCAGTTTTTCAGCTTCACCATCTATTATTGGGACTTCTCCCATGTGAAACCAAATTGTTTTTATTTTATATATATACAATTTTTTTAGCATTATACATCTGACTAATTGTGTCGATAGAAGTTGACAATAAAAGGAAAAAAAATTATCTTGTAAAATATAAGTAAGAGAATTTAACTACCATTAGTTATAATTAAAAAGCTAATAGTTTATTGATATCGAAATTAATTTCAGCGTTAATGAGTAGTTAAGCATAGAACTTCATCGACAAATAACAATTCAACTTCTAATGAATGATCCTTTCCACACAGCCTAGAAACTGGCTAGCTTAACCGTGAAACTTATTTCTGAACACCAGTGAATAAAAATAAATAAAATCAAAACATCAAGCCAGAGCCATCGAACTTATCCTTAGTAATTTTGTCAATTCGTTCAATCATCTCCCTCGACAGACAGTTCTTCCAATCTCCGACCTTACCTTGCCTGAAGTAAACATCATTTTTTGTCTCATTTCGAACTGGGTTACGGCCTGTTTTGTTGATCTCCAGGTTGCTCATAATCTCAAAGCTACATAGTTTAAGGATTTCTCCAACGACGCCTTCCTCTTCTTCTTCTAAGGAAAATGATTTCCCTATAAAAGCAGCCAATCTCTTCACTTGCTCCAAAGATTCATTCTTTATATCTTCATATTTCAAAATCATTACCCTTTCAGGATACTCCAAGCTTGCATTCCAATATCCTAACAAATGATCCCAATATGGACCAAAAGGACTTGTCCCATCACAAAACAACTCGAACGCCTCTTGCATTGGAAGTTCAGGCAAATGAGGAGGCTTCAGTTTGGCCATGAAATGCCATAAAGACACAAAGACATCTTTTGGGTCTCTCCAAATGTACACAATCTTACAATTGGAGTCCTTTCTGATGGAGTTTGGCAACAAGTTGAAGGGTATATGAGTCGCAAGAACGCGAGGGGAAGGCATTGTTTCGGGGTCGGAAATAGGATATGTCCTGAAGAGATCAATCTCCAAAAAGGGGACACATGTGTGGGGGTTTGTAGTGAGCAAAGGATGGACACTGAAACTGTATTTTTTCCTGTTGATGATTGAAAATACAAGTGCCTTGAGCCATGTTGTACCTGATTTTGGATAGCTGGTTAATAGAATATCAGAATGCCTAGGCTTGAGGTGTTGCTGGACTGACATGACACCTTCAAGGCCGATGTTGGGTTGGAACCAAAAACCTTGATACTGACACAGATGTTCAGTTGACCAGCCCCTGGCTTTTGGCAGGGTCGAAATTATCTCCCTGTAATTGTTGTAGCATCTCTCAATATCTCCTCCTGCTTCTTTACTTTCTTCTTCTGTTGATTTGGGCACTGAACAATTTGAAGTGTCAATGAGATCGGTCATTATGAGCTCTTCCTATTTTCTTCTTGATGCAATAAGAATGAATATACTCTCGTTTTAATTTTCAGCTTTCCTAGGCTACATATATGAGTGGCAAAGATCACAAGTGGTCAAGTGAATATTATGACTCTCTTTGAAACCTTTGGTAATATTTATGCATTAGCAAAGTTCAAATATAAATATTCTTAGTGGGGTAGAATTCTCGAAAAAGTTCATCCTAACTTTTTACCGTCTTTTAAACTTTTATTATTTTACTTTTAATTTGTCATTTTTTGTTTTTGATAAGTTGTTGGACTTTTAATTTTTCATTAATTAAATAACAACATTTTGATCATGACCAAAACGTGCCCATTATAAATATGTTGAGCTTTAACTATTTTTTTATTAGTGAGCTTTTGTCAATTACCAAGTGCTACAGTCTTTCTTATGGCAACTTATGTTCGGATTTGCCGACACAATGGCGTTAAAATGTGCTGTAGAGCTTGGCATTGCAGATATCATATACTCTCATGGCTGTCCAATTACACTTTCCCAAATTGCTTCAGGTCTCAAATAATATGTTGACTGAATTAATATTTAGCATAATAATCTCCGATTTATATATCCTTTGCACCGTGTCATTGTGGGTGCTGTACTGTTTTTCCTACGTGACTCCGGTAACAATAGACTACAAGTCTATTGGTAATTCGGATATGATTTGTCCATCACAAATTTTATTATCGCTTTCTTGTTATTTTGTTTTATTAGGTATTGACTCAAATTATGTTGCCATATCCTACCTTGGACGCAAATTATGTTGCCATATCCTATTTTGGACGCATCATGAGATTTCTAGTCTCCAAACAAATTTTCAGTGCACATAAGCCCTCAATAGGAACAGAAGAGACTCTTTACGGACTAAACCACAACTCAAAATGGCTACTAAATGATGTCGACCTAACACTAGCTCCAATGGTGACCATGGAAAGCCATCCATGGTAACGAAAGCCATGGCATTTCCCAAGCCAATGTGTGAAAGAAGGTGGCATTGCGTTCAAGAAGGCTCATGGATGTGAGATGTGGGACTCTGCTTCCAAGAATTTAACAGGATTTTTAATTTTGCCTTGCCATACACGGCCAAGATTGTGATGAGGACGTTTTTGTCAAGATACGGTGATGGATTCCGGGATGTCAAAACATTGGTGGACGTCCGAGGAGGCACAGGAGGGAACTTGGCTGAGATTATCAAAGCCTATCCTCATATAAAAGGTATAAACTTTGATTTGCCTCATGTTGGTGCAACTGCTCCGGCTTATGAAGGTATTTCACATGTTGGAGGTGACATGTTTGAGGGCATTTCTCGGGCTGATGCAGTTTTTATGAAGGTTCAATTACTGTAATTTCTTTGGAGTTGGTAATATTCTTGTTTCTTTTTTCTTTAGTCGAATTTTGTGGCGGTCCTTGAGATTTTGTGTATTCTTCCTTCCGGTCCACAAGTTTGAAAACTAGTCGTTTCGGTTTCTCGATCATAACTCTGTTAGTCAAATATAACGGAAATCTGACGTGACACGTGGACCTACTAATTTTAAGAATTTAATGACACAAAAATATCCATGTGTCACATCAGATTTCCGTTATATTTGACTAACGGGTTAGCACCGATTGATCAGAGTGACTAATTTTCAAATTTATGGACTGAAAAGAATAATACACCAAACCTTAGATACCACTATGAAATTTGCCCTTTTTCTTTTAAAGTAAGTGGCGTCTAAATCTCAAATTTTACATTTCACAATTTTTTTTCTGCGGCACCAAAACATACATGGTAACTCTTATTACCACGATAAATAGTGATTTAGATATTTTAAGTACATATTTTTCTAATTAAAAAACCTAATTTATTTCTTTGTGTCTCTTGATTATTTAATTGATGTGCCGAC
This sequence comes from Flueggea neowawraea, assembly GCA_948243855.1. NCBI lineage: Eukaryota > Viridiplantae > Streptophyta > Magnoliopsida > Malpighiales > Phyllanthaceae > Flueggea > Flueggea neowawraea. Next base: position 7,918 of record CAODLS011105586.1, on the reverse strand, counting down.
TTTGTTAATTGATTTACACTACATTTTCTAAATTGATTGATGCGAAGAACACGTTACGATAATATATATAATCTGTCACAAACGTGCCACCAAAAGTTTCTACATTGCAAGAGAAAATTGTTCTCTAGCTCAAGTGGCACAACGTTGATTCTCAATTATTAATTTTGCTCCCAATATCATTTTTTTATAAGTATAATTTTTTTTATAAGTTGCTCCCAATATCATTAAGAGCAACCTATGCACTATCAGTAATAGCTGTATCAAATCATATTTGTCGATTTTTGCACTTTGGGACTTAATGAAGCTAGCATATTACGTGCACTGAAAGTGTCGAAGAAAACATATGGATGGTTTTTTATTTTGATGCCGCTGGTAATCTTGGGAGGAGGGTTTATGACAAAAATAAAAGTTAACATTCTAGTAAGGAGGTGAATAATTATTTATAGATGAACAATATTTTATCTATATAGGATTCTTAACTATTGACCAATTAGATCATTAATCTTTGTATTAAAAATGACCAATTTTTACTTTAATTTTGAACCACTTCTCATTGTTGATTACTTACTAAATGTAAATTTTAACGGTTTAAGGATTGGAAAATTAAATCAACTATTGTTTAAAGATTAAAAAAATGATTCAAAATAATTAATTTGAAAATAAAAAATCGATCACTTTTAAATTAAAAAGCCAATGAAGTTTAGAGGGCATGATCAATAAAATATCAATATAATTTGATATGATCTGTGTTTTGTTTTGCTTTTGATTTCTTTTTCAGTGGCATTGTATCCCTTAACTTGGGAGACATGAACCTAACCCTTGCGATTTTGCTTTTGTCTCTCATCATGGTGGACACTGCATGACTGGGCAGACCAATATTGCATTAAAATTTTGAAGAAATGACGGGAAGCAATACCCGAGGGGACAGGAAAGTTGATATTAGTTGAAATAGTACTACAACAAGAAAGTGATGGCCAATTTGGAGATATGGGATTAGTATTTGATCTGCTCATGTTTGCACGTACCACTGGTGGGAAGAAAGAAGCGAGGTTGACTGGAGCAAGTTATTAACGGAAGGAGGATTTCGTCGCTACAAAATCACCAAAATTCCTGCTATGCCTTCTATTATTGAGGCTTATCCACAGTGACTCCAAGCTTAATTATCTGTTGATAGAACTAAGTGAATGAATAATGTTGCACGGTCTTTGCAATTGATAGTTGCATATCATTATGCTTGCAATGTTAAGATTATAAAAATATTGCACCCTTTGTTGTGTATAGACATGGTCATTATTAAACTGGACAGCCGATTCAAATTGGAATCTAAACAGGTCGAACCGGCCCCCATGTGGTCCGATTCTAGTTCAGTATTTAGAAAAACTGTGGAATCACCGATTAACTGACGGGTTGAACCGACGGTTTTAACCGCCAGTTCCCAGCCCCAAAACGCCAATTGAGTGACCATTGGCAACAGTCAAGTGACCGTTGGACCCCTTTTTATTTTTTTTATTATTTTCTCACTATAAATACTATCATTCTCCCTCCCAAAATTGCCACATCAATTCTCTACCGTTCTATTCTCTCTCAAAATTCTATTCTCTCTCAAAATTCTCTCACTCAATTTAATCTCTAAATTCTCTCTTTTTTTACTATATTTATTGTTAGAAATACAAAAAATTAATTATTGTTACTATATTTTTTATTATATTATTTTTTATTAGTATTTTTTATTTAAAATATGGTAGAGAATATTTGTATTCACAATTATATTTAACAATTATAAAACGAAATTAAACTGAACCGAACCATGGCAAAAATTGAGTACAACAATTTTTTTTAAAAAAATGAAAAAATCCAGTTCGAATCGGAAACGTTGACCGAACCGCCCCTGGACGGTTTGGTTCCGGTTCACTCTTTTAACGAACCGAAACCGCTGACAAGTATATATATATATATATATGATGTCTTAAATTATATTTATGTTTGTTGAAATTTATATAGATTATATGTATTATTTCTTGAATTATAATAGAATATAAATCAAACAAAAAAATAATAATGATTTAACGGGACGGGGCGATATGGGCTGGGGATGGGAGCTGATTTTCATATCCCGACGGATTACGGAGCAGGGTCGAGGGAAAATATATAAGTCCTAAGGCGGGGACAGAGATACCATAATCCGTCCCTAATCCACCCCGTTGCCATTCCTACCATTACATATCATCATGCCAAAAATCAAAGCACCTCTTTGAATGCTATATTAATATGTGTAATTTGGCTTAGATAAAATGCAATAAATTATTAATAAAACACAAAGAAGGCTAAAATTTGCCAATTTCGATTCTTAATAACTGAATACACCATATTATGTAAATTCACAATTTAGGTCATCAAGTTCTAAAATATTTAATAATTAATACAAAATATATATCAAAATATTTAAATAAAATATTTATTAGAATTAAAATGAAAGCATTATACATTGAATTTAATCATTGACAATTGAAAAGTTTTACTTTAAATTAATCATTATAATTGAGTAAAGTAGTACTTAAATTGTTGAAAAGTTATGTGGCATTTGATTACAATAAGCAACATTGCATATTTTTTAAAGTCATTTATTTTCCTGAAATAATACTTATATTATAATTGTATAAATATTTAAACAATATATGAACTAAAAAATTTTAGATATATTGATAAGAGTATTAAGTTAATTACAGATCATCATGCTAAATTTTAAAATATTTTATTGAATGCTACATTAATATGTATGTAAATATATGAATTTTCTTTTCTGTCACATATAAAAATCTTCAAACTAAATTTACACTTAACTCAATAATTATATTAGGTAAAATGCATAAAAAAATAAAAAAATCTATATGTTTTATTGATTACCATGTTAACTAATTAACTCCTGTAAATATTTAATGTGAACATATTTAGAGCCGCTTGGTTCATAAAATAGAATAATATGAAATGAAATTACTATTATCTGTAGAATAGAATTGAAATAACAATTCTTTTTAATCAAAAGGGCCACTTTTATTCTCTAAATGCAAGACGAGTTTCGCAAAAGTGAGTCTCACAATCTCTTTTTTAAAACACTACAAACAATCATTAACCAACATCAAAGGAAGCAGGACCAGTTTAAACAAAACACCAAAAACAAAGGGTGTTAGGCGGTGGTGGAGTTGTCCACCATCATTAACTCCCTGGTTTCATCTAGCAGGTCAGCTTCTGAGATCACACGGGTGGAAATTTCGTCACCAAGGTTTCCCTCCACTGCCTTAGTGAGCATCGGTCCCAATTTCTTATTTTTCTCCGTGCGTCGAATGCTAACTCTTGATTTGCGAATCTTAGACATTTACCCTTTATCCGACGGCTTAGTCCTTATCTTCATCCTCTTTGACGAGGCTAGCTCCTCTAGCTCTGTTGTTCCTTGAGAGGAATTGATTTTGAGCACTGGAAAGGCCACAACAGAATTCCTTGAAGGATCCAAAGTAGTCTTGCATGGAAAAGCCTTGGAGGTATCTGCATTATCCTGGGTCAATTCTTTTTTGGATTCAGTTGGCTGAAGAACCTCCAACTCATGCGTAGTACTCGAAGAAGCAGCATAGGTCTTGGCCTGGATTTTAAGTCCATTTGTTAACTGATCTGATTTATCCTGGCTTGATTCCTCCGCCTGTGGGTTTCGTGGTATGTCGGTCTGGTTAGTTTTAATGAACCTTCCAACAGAATGGGTTATTTGTGTATTGGTGGTCTTTGGAGCCCGATTGGTCCTAATACCCTCTTCTGCATCTGATGCTATTTCACTCAACAGCTTCTGCCTCCATTCCTTGCTTTGATTATCTACATTAGGTAACTCCTGCTCATCCCCTTCCAAAATTTCCTGAGATAGAACAACAAATCTTGACCCATTACCACTCCCATAGTTGTTTTCGTTTTGTGCCGGGCTAGATTTGGACGTGTTTCCTTGATTATCTGAATCATTCTTATTCCGTCTCCTATATCGTTGGGGAGCGTGGATCCTTGGGCTAAGCATTCTTTCCACCGTCGGTTGCTCTACGTCCACCATCAACGACTGTTGTTCTCCACTTTTACTAATTGTAGCAGGTTGAGAGTGGGTCAATGTATTGGCATTGCTCACTTTGTTAGCAACAGGTTGGGTTTGTGCATTTTCATTGCATTTCTCAGACAAATGACCAATCCTGCCGCAGTGGTAACGGATTGTAGGGAGCCCTTCATATTCAACTGCTTGGTATTGACCATCCACTAGAATAGTAGGGACAACTGGTTTTGTGGCATCTATTTCTATGGCCATCCTTGCAAATTGCCCTCTCCCCCCAATACTAGTATTATAATCTATGCGAATGACTTTTCCGAGCAAGCTGCCTATAACTCTTATTATGTTCTTATGATAATAGTGGAAGGGTAGCCCCGGGAATCTCACCCATGCTGCTAGGACTGAAACTCTCACTTTTTTGGTCGAGAAAATTGGTGTCCACGACTGCACAGTAAGGTAACGTTCCATGGATTATCCATGGACCATCCAACAAAGCATGAGCATAGTCAGACTCATGTGTAAACTTAACAATGAAGTAGTTGTTCTCCAAGTCCATTATTCTGTATTGTCCCTTCGGCTTCCACACTGCTTTAATGGCCGTCTCAAGTCCTCGGTAACCAAGACCTCCCGATAGTAATCTCACAACGATGGTATGTTTGGTCGAAGCGTTAATTTCATTGTGAATTTTGTCCGAAAACCTAATAGATGGAATAGAGTCATCATTATCAATCATGATATCATCCTCCCGGAAATCAATCTTGTCGTCTTCCGCCAGGCTGATGACTTTTTTTGGTGATTGATTGCCCATTAGTTTCTCCTTGAATGATGGTTTACCAGATGGGACAAGGCTTTCGACTGGTGTCTCTTCCATCATCGCATCGCAATTCTGGGCTGAAGCTTTTGTTTTTTTTGGTCACGACCACTTACCAGATCAGGGGAAACTCCCTTGAGGAGATGCCAGCCGCCATCCAGTATCGAGGGCAGAGTGTTGTGAAGATTATTCATTGAGAAACCTTAAACTCGTTGTGGACTTTTCACAAACAGGTTGACTGCAAAAGGAAAGATCCTTTTTAGAGAGAAGTTAGAGAACTTTCTCTCTCCTAACATACCTCTCCATGGCAGGCACAAGCAACTCGCCACCGTAAAATAACAATTCTATTCCATTATTTAATCTATGAAATAGAATAACAATTGTTACTTCTTTCTAATATCACCAAAATAATTAAAACATTTTTTACAAAACTGGAGTCAAAAAAGAACAAAAATCACTCCTATTGAAAAATAAAAAAATATAGCATAATTGAATGCTAATGAATACCTACCTTGTATGATGGGAATCTCGGCGTATGGATTAGGGAAGGGATAGTTTTGGCCATGTTTTGGATAAAAGATGATCATTCCATGAACTGTTGCTCTTGCCCAACTGTTATGTGCATGCCACCATATCGTCCCTTCCTCACTCAGTTTTATTTTGTATGTGTACATTTTCCCTGGTTGGATAGGGCACTGTGTGATGTATTCTGCTCCATCTGCCCATGGATTTCTTTCTTGCTTCACTCCATGCCTACACATTTAACTCTTCTCTGTTATAAATGTTGATATTTGAGTGTCATCAGATTTAAAATGCTAATGTAATATTTCTAAAAAGAAAAGGCAATTCTTTTCTTTTTTTTAGAAAAGTACTTTTCACACATAACATTGCGGCATACCAATGAAAAGTTTCATACCAATGAAAGGAGATATTATAGCTTCCTTTGTTGTAGACTCGTATTATTATTTGATCTCCTCTATGAGCGTTCAAAGTTGGTCCTGGATAGGTGATTCAGTGAAAAAAAGAGTAAGGTTATGTTGATGTTCTAGGTTTGAGATCCACTCATGTCTCTTCAGACTCTTCTAAATATCTTTTTAGATATATTTCTCCGTGGATTGCTAGTGGGTATTGTGGTGAGTGAACCTCGGTTACCGCCGAACAAGCGACATGTTACGGCGGAGAGTAAATACATGCATGGTCACGTCCAACAGAGAAATATCCACCTTCGGTAGCTTCCAACTCTCTTTTTTGCTGACAAAAAAAAAGTTGGTTCTGGATACATCCCATTAACCGTCAGGATCTTCTTAGTACTACATATTCATAAACGGGTGATAGAAGATAATTTTACCTGCAGCAATGCAATGCTTTTTTTTTTTTTAATTTTCCACGAAGTATTTCGCGGATCACAGGGAAATATTATATTTTGCTTGCATGAGGAAACAATGAAAAAACATAAATTATACAAAAGAGAGAAAAAGATAACATACTTCAAATTTGTGATGATGAATGACTCCATTTACACTATCAATGAAATTAATCATAAAAAATAAAAGCCCTATGAGTTTTATCACTAAAAGAGCCTTCTCAAACTCCATCTTTGGTTTCAAATACATTTCTTTCAATTTCATATCATATTTAATATGTTTGCTATTTTTTTACTCCTCATATCTTTACTTTCCTTATTTATTCTAAAAGGATATTTAAATTTAAAACCATCATAATAAATGATTTGATTGAGATCAAATCCTTTTGGTAATACAAATCAGTTTTGATTGGTAGGATCCATGACTTTTATAAAGTAAGGATTGATTTTGTACAGGCCGTCCATTTTTTTAATTAATTGAATTGATTCACATTTTTAGACTGTTTTGTATATATAGGTTATGATCTCATAGCTATTTCTCCATAAATGATAAAGTAAAATAATGAATAAATTATAAAATAATAAAATATAATTCATCATTTAAAATCTCTCTCTCTCTCTCTCTCTCTCTCTCTCTATATATATATATATATACTGACATTTGACATTCTATAAATTTAATATTTGCATCCCAAATACATGACATTTGTCCATTCTCACCAAAATAAAGATTTTCACAAAATCAAATTTTATCAAACTATTTCTATGATTAAACATAAAATGCATCATATTGCCAAATATTTTACCCCTGAAATCTCGCTAAAATTAAAAACTCCCCTAAATTTTTCCAATATTAAACAAAATGTGTTTTCTAGTTCTTACACCTCACTAAGCTTTTGTATTGCTATTTGCTTTGAGATTTGATGTGATAAGATCATATTCATTCTATTAAACATTGTGTAAACAAGCTTTGATTGTAAAGCTTGTAGGTAAAATAGGTTTGCTTGTTTGGTACCTTAGAAAAACAAGTGGGTATTGGTTTACTTGTTGAGCCAACTAAAAACAAGGGATTGTAAAGGTTGTCTTGTGAGCCTGAAAAACAAGAGGTTGTAACGGTTGGCCTCCACCCGTAAGTGAGAAAGTGATAGTGGATTGAAATTCTCTAGTTTAGGCTAAAGGAGTGGACGTAGGTCAATGAGGACATAACCACTATTAATCGCGGATTTGTTTTCTCTATCCCTTACTTATCTTCATTTCAGTTTCTAAGTTTGGGTGTTGGACTAAGCTACTGATTTCAGTTTTTAGAATATTGCAAAAAGTTTGAAAAAGGTTTTTTATACTTAGCAAGAAATCCAATTCACCCACCTCTTAGATAACCATATTGTGATTACAATTGGTATCAGAGTTAAGAATCAATATTTTAAGGTCTAACAACCTTGAGTAAAAGATCCAAAATGGCATCCATGGGAGATATTTCCAAATATGAAGGTTTGACTACTAACTGAACTCCTTTCTTTGATGACAATGATTATGTCTATTGGAAGACAAAGATGATGGTTTTCTTGAAGTACGAAGCTGAAGAAGTTTGGGATGCAGTGGAGATGAGTCCTTATATTCCTGTGAAGACAGTAAATGGAGAAGAAATTATGAAACCAAAAGCTGAATGGACAGA
>CAODLS011105475.1:0-10196 GCA_948243855.1 Flueggea neowawraea | reverse complement strand
TCACTCACTCTTTTTCGGAGCTTCAGTCCAGAACAATCTCCGAACCCTCGGGTTTGATATCAAAGAATTCAACTTTGATACCTGCGCGCTGGAAAAAACCTGCTTCGTAGCTCCAGCAGAAGTCAAGTAGGTTCTCACGAGCCCCAGTCCTCACCCATTCTCCGACTGGAAGATCGGTTCTTTCGGTAACAGAATTCTAGAATTGTAGTTTCCAAACTTCACATTCTACAAAAAAAAAAAGAAGAGGAAAATTAAAATAAAAACAGAAAAGTAAAAATTAAGAAAAATCGAGAGAGAATTACTCGAGAGGAGCAAGAGAGGCGTCAGAGGATCATTGTGAAGAAGAAGGTAGCATGAATGGATTAGTCGCGTTGGTGATGATAGTGAAACCCTAGAGAGGGAAAGAAAACGGATTGTGTTTTTTTTCCGGGATGATGTGTTGAAACGACTGCGTTTTACTGGTGCGAAGCTAGCCAGGGATGGAATCGGGACTCATTGCTAGCCGGAGGTGGAAAACACGAGTGGCTGTCATTACGTTTCTACCCTTGCTGCCATGCCCAGTAAGTGAGCTTTGGCCCATTTAGTGGACTGGAGGGATCGATGGTGAGGGTAGTTTGGGTATTGCAGATTTGCACCGGTTTTGGATCTGTGGCAGGAAGATCACAATGCACACACACCGCTTACGTACAGGCCATGTAGTTCTAAGAGCAAGTGGATGGGCTGGGCTTATTCAATTTTATTTGTGGAAATTACTAGTGAAAATTTAACTTTTATATCAAATTAAAATTTAAAATTAAATTGTTACCATATACTAAACACATATTGAGTAATAGAAATACGCTTGAAATATATTATAAAAATATCAGATTTTTTATTGACTGAGAAAATGACAGAAATTTTGAGATTTTTTAGCGAAAATGGTGATATTTTCAAAAAAAAGTTGATTTTTTTTCATGAAAAAGAAAAATTTAAAGAGAGAAAAATCTGATATTTTAAAATGAATCTAAATGTATCCATATATATCTAAATATTTTTAAATTACAAATTTTTTATATATAACATTAGATTTAATAAATTTTTTATTTAATATTTTTTTAAAAATTAAATGCATCCAAATTATAATTTTTAATATAATTGTTTTTAATTTTTTCGATATCTTCAAAATGTATCCAAATGTATCCAAACCACAAGTTCTTATGCAATTTTTACAATTTTTTGATGTCTTCGAATGTATCCATATGTCTCTAAATGTATCCATAATTAAATTAAATTTAATTATTTATATATTATTAATTTTGTTTTATTTTGTTTAGTAAAAATTGATTTGGTGTCCAGTGCTTTAAAAACGCATCCAAAATGTATCTACAAGTGTCCAAATGTATCAGCAAGTCTCCAAAAAATGTATCTACAAGTGTCCAAATGTATCTATCCCTGCACAAAATCAATATAATTCAAAAAATCAACCAAAGTTAGAAAAAAACAAACTAAACAAACATAATTAAAGTGTTTTTTCGATATTAAAAAATGAATAAAAAAGCCAAGGATATTTTTGTCATTTTGAAAAAAATAAAAAAGGTAGCAGTTAGGGTTTACCCAACCCTAGTCGTTGCCTCAATCACCACCACTTCCCTCATCACCTGCATATCAACAAAGACAAAGAAAGGAAAAATCAAAGCAACGAAGAGGAGAACAAGGCAAGAGAAGGCGAGAACTGGAGAAGAGAGGATCGAGCAATGGACGAACGAAGACAGAGATGAGATGAGAGAAGAGGAGAGGATAGGAGACAGGGCGAGCAAGGAACAAAGAAGAGATGACCCAGCGAGGGATGAAGAAGACAATGAGACCAGAGGAGAGAGACGGATTGAGCGAGGACCAAAGATGAGGCGGTGAAAGGAGTGAAGCGGCGTCGAACGGAAACAAGGTCGGCGGAGTCTAGGGTTTCGGCAGAGGAGAGGGGGATAGCTTCGGCAGAGGTAAGTGGGAAAGGAGAGAGGAGAGAGAAAGGAGATGGAGAAAGATGAAGAGAGAAAATGACGATGGGAGAGAAAAAAAATTGCAAAATGACACGAGAAATTGACTTTTATTTGACTCAATGTGACATTTTTCAACAAGAGATTAAAAACATGCTATTGAGGCAACTAAACGTTAAAAATGTTGATATTTTAACAGTTAGGAAAGCTTAACTTCCGTTTGTCAAAATTTAAATGTTAATTTGGGTAGCTGGCATAATTACCTCAATTTATCTAGTCTAGTTTAAGTGGTCCAAAGTAGTTGGTGTTGACTTGCCTTACTATGCCCTTAAAATAACTTCATCTTCATCCACCTTCATTGTCAACTTTCTTCCTGACTTGTTCTATTTGGCTGCCTTAGGCGTGCTCCATTCTTCTGGTAACCGGTTCTTCTTATGTCGTGAAAAGCTAGTCATCATCACTGTGAATGACAGGGCCGTTAACAGTTGTGCAGCTCTATTTAGTTGGTGCAATCTATAAACCTGTTGATCACGGAAATTACAGTATAAGAGTAAATAATAGCTACAAGGACTTACTGGAGAAATTTCTTAGTACTGAGAGGTTCATGTATCTGCCTGTGTACACACCAGAAGTATGAAATGACATATATTCTACATATGCTTCACATCATGCAGAAGAAATTCAAGATAAGTTACAATACTTACTTGAAAAATAACTGGAATGACAGGCCATGAAGGTGACTTCTGATATTTTGCATACTGTTCAAATGCAAATTGAACAACAATAACAACCAGGTATGGAGCAAGAGTCGCAGAAGCTGCAGGACCAGTCCATGGCCAGACCAAACCCATTGTCACCATAGGAATTATAAGACTAAGGACCAGTGCAGCTACTGAAGAGATCCGCTGCCCTAGCTGGGGGGGCGATGCTTTAACATCATTGGCAGCAGATTCTGGTTGCAAAGGCCTCCTTATGTGGTCTATCAACAGAAGAAAAATCGCCACCACAGTAGAATAGAGCTTCGGTGAAGAACAATATGAGGAAATCTGCAAGCAGAGAACAAGAGAATTTAGAAGAAACAATTTTTTTCTTCAAGATATGCAGAATAAGAAGGAAACTTTATGGAATGAAGCAGGAACACCTATTATTTTGAAGGACAGATGGGAAAAAAAGCAATTCCAAGATTCCTACAAATTCCTTCGCCCAAGATAAATTAATGGTCAAAATTTAAAAGCCAACCCCTCCCGAAAGAGAAACAACATTGGGCAGAGTCCATCATCTTCATTTTATCCATTCTTGCCTGCAATCATCTTCTTATTCTAGTTACTTGCATTTCTAGAGCTTATCAACAATAGAACCCAAAAGCTTCCAAAGAGGATGAAATGAAACACATACACACATGAAAGGCCAATCACCTGTGAGCAAAGAGTCCTCGAATATTGTGGAAAGAATTCTTCTCAAATAAAGTGACGGAAATATGAAAGAGGCAACCAGGACAGCAGGACCTATAAACCACAATACACTGCTCTGATTCTTTTGTACATCCGATATGACCACTTCATCTTACATTTTATATGGCCGGTTATAAAATGAAACTAGACCTGGTTTTCCATCAGCTCCCTGAAAATTACTAAATGAATTTGTAGCAGGATAGCGAGCTTCAACATTAGGATCATTGACAACTTGCTCTAACACATCTTGTTTGAGCTCACTGTGCTGTGACTGATCCTCCAAAGTAGCAAGGAACACATTTTTCTTTCTGGGATTCTTCCCCTTTAATTTCAGCAGTCCACCAATGAAATGGAATGAATTGACTGATCACAATAATAGGAAAAGAACATAAGAGATTATTTAGAGCAGTTGTAAATTTCAAAAATTCTGCATAGCAACTATAAGAAAACTCCAAAACAATTTGTTACATTCTACAAAGAACAATCTTAACAGTAAAAGAAAGACCAGTAAACTACAGTACAGGCTTCCACTTAAAAAAAGGGGGGTTTAGAGTATAAATCACCATAAAGCAACATAAAAGAAATTTGACATTTGTGTAACTAGCTGCAGAACTTACCTTCAAATTTTCTAAGCTTCTGAGAACCAAATTGCAGTCCATCAGATCTTTGGTCCAATAGAGTCAGCTGTACAACAAAACATATAAGGCAAAAATAACATAAAAAACATTCTAATGGTGACAAACATACTTACAAGCTAATTGGAGATAGAAACTCTAAATGCATTATTAGATTCTACCTCAAAGAAATGGAAAACCTACACCCCAATATGAAAATTAATATACCAGTGTGATCCTAAACCAACCAGTACCTCAGAAAGCCAACGCCAATATGACAGCCGACATAATCCAACCAAATATGCGAACCCAATTACTTAAACAGCGGCAGTAACATCAATTTTCCAAAATTCATATATTAAGCTCCACACACTATCAGAAACACGAAACAAATAATGCGACGAAAGAAAGAAAAACCCGGCGTATGTTAGAATCCAATAACATATAACTACCCAATATTACAGAAAATGAACTATAACAAGTGTCGTTACAAAAACGAAGAAGCACACGACTTTATCCGAGCCGCCGGAATTTTTAACAAAAAGAATGCCAATAACAAGTCAGAAGAATGCTCAAGGAAGAGACAATTTAAATTGAAATACGACAAAGATACCAGGTAGCTTCTTCTGGCTTTAAGAGGAGAAGCAAGTGTAGTAGTGAGGCAGGAGAAAGAAGAAGAGGCACCCACTTTAAGAGTCATATACATTCTATCGATATTTTGAGGCAACAAGAGAAGCTGTGCGCGTCTGAGACTGAAGCAGTGCATCTTGATTGATTTTAGTGAATACCCATTTGAATTCATGAGATTTTAAGCATACCCATCAGATGAATTCGGCAGAAACTGAGGTTTGAGTGATTCGGAAATTTCGAGGTACTGGTTTTTGGAGACTTCTTTGTGAGACAGAGAGAGGACGGCCTTTTCATGGGTTTTTGAAGCGGTTGGTGTCTTTAAACAATCCCACGTCTCACATATTTTACGCTCTGTGGGTTTTCTGATCCTGTTTTATTTCAATCCTTTTTCGTTCTTACATTTTTGTTCTGTTCAGGAGCTAAAAATATGTTAAATTCATTGATATGCCCTTTTTGGAGTCTTCCTTTCAGGAGCAAAACAAGTTTTCTCATATTTTGATTATAAATACAATCTACAAATCTACTTAATCTAAGATATCCACAAGTGGGCAAGGGGCAGTCGAGTTGAGCTCAACGATTAATTTGCTGACGAGGATTTAGTCCTGGAAGAAATCTTGGAACTACAAAAAGTGACGTTCACATTGGTAGAACTGATTCTAGTGTCAACTAAGAACGTAGGCATAAAAATAGTGGGTGAAGAATCTGATAAACCAGCACCACGAATTATACACCAAAAGTGAAGGCAAAAAGGCAAATACCAAAGATGTATCATGCTCTCATTAATAACTCAACAATACAGTTGAAGCACTTCCATGCCATTGCGGAACCTCAAATACAATGATACAAAAAGGAAACTAAGATATGAGAACCTCGTGCAAGAATGGTCTATCAAGTTACAGACACCAAAAAATTTTGGTTTTTGCTGTCATCGACATGCCTGGAATGTATGAGAGCCCATGCCGGCTCGCCCCCCTCTCTGTTTCAAAATTTTCACTTTCCTGAAACGTTTTCCGAGCAAACACTATCTCCGACAATGCTGTACGTTCCCTAAAACTGTCTCACTACAATCAAATCAGGTTGGCCCTCTTCAAGAATCTAATCATCCTACAGTAATAGGGCCATATGGATTCCACAAAATCAAGATACTTCTCCATGAACCACTCTTTGAATTCGTTCATCTTTTTCCTTGAAAATTCTTCGTAGTCTAAGTTCTTGATGTTCACCACAGGCTGCAAGATACGAGTCCCTACGGCTTCTTTGAGCTTTCCCTGTGACACATAGCTAGAGGCCACTGCATAGTAAGTTGGTAAGTTTTTTATTACCTTAACAGTCTGCTTGAAGCTGAATACATATAGTGCCCACAAACTGCGAAGCATCTTGATGTACAAAGCAACAACCAATGGCCCCAATATCCATAAAGGAGTCAGCTCTTTTGACACTTCAGTCCTGTAAATCACATTGACTACCAGGAACAAAGGGATGCTGCAAAAGAGAACGGTCCAATTAGAGAAAATAAAACTGTGAAGAACAACAGCAGCTGCAAACTGCATATTCAGGAGAATGTTTCATATTTTAGTCGTATTGTAAATTATAAAGAGAAACAAATACAGCCACACTAAAACTCATGACTAGTTCAAGTGCATATTCCACAAAACTTTAGTACATCATATATCAAGAATAAATTATTGGTTCTCCCAGCAACATCAGAAACTGAAATGCTTAAATTCACCCTTTTCCCTTATCCTGACCTACTTTTGAAACTCAAATAACCGAAATACCATCATCAAATGGAACAGAGAGATTGGAGAGCTATTCCCCCACAATTTCATAAGCACCTCTTTATTTAAAATAGTGGAAATAATCATATTCAGGTTAAAATATCAGGCAGAGAGAGACAGGTGAGAGATCAAGAGGAGACAGAAGAAGATGGAAAATTGTGCTTACAATATCAGAAAAGGTATCTTTATTGTTGCATCTAGCCCCAGAAAATAGCAAGAAACTATCTTCAGAATCTCACTTCTTTCCTTATTTTGCATGGTAGATTGAGTTTGTAATACTTCTTCACGTGGAAGAGGTCCTTCTCCTAACATCCCATCCACTACTTGCTCTTGTGATGGTGTCCTCAAAATCTTCAACCATTTCGTGAACAAGTTCTGAATGGAAGGAGAACCAGAAATTCCCTCATTCACTTCAGAAGTGTAGGAAACTGGAATACCATGAGCCTTGGGGGTCTCAATCATGGTCTCTCCACTATCATGAGGCACATAAGAAACTTTGACAGAATTTTTAGAAACTTTGGAACCATTTGTTCTGCCTCCAGATTCATCACTTTGTGCACTACCTTTAAAGGCGGCAATTTTCAAAAGTCTAGCTTTGGGTCCATGAACACAAGCCCCTACACTGCAAAAACAGTTTATCTTGATTTATATGTGCAATATCAATAAAGTTTAAAAGAAATGTCAACTTCAAAAAACCTACATCTGCCGTTAATGGCATTTCCTCTTTAACAAAGCATCAAACTGAAGCTTCAAAAGTCTATTATATCATGTATGAAAAAACCTTCTCAAATTGCAACCAACTAATCAATGGAATTTTAAACTTTAAGAGTTACATCAGTATTCGGTACAAAGTGACTGCAAAAGAAAGCCACAAAGACTAAATAACCACATACAGGTAGTCAAAGGGTTGAGACGTTTCTTTCACATGTCCATTGGAATTTTAAAATCCCCTAAATCAATTTAAATAGAGGATGGGACCATGAACAGATCCTGATTCACCCATACATGCAATCTTACCTCAGGCGAAGATTGCGCTTTATTGAGAAGCACCTATCCTTCCTCCCAACTATATGAAGAGTTGTTAAATGTTGCCTCAACTTGAATGATTTGCTCCAGGATAAATTCCTCGAAGGAAATGAAGCAGAAGAACCCTGAAACACAACAGGGAAGTATCTACAGGCTTAGATACTAGAAATATAAATGGATCTATGTCATACGCAACAATGGAGTTACTAATAACATGTGTTCTTTTTGAGGCGGTATGCTCATTGAACTTGCAAACTATTGGGTACTCTAGCAAGCTTCCATTGCTTGGGGTCTTTAATAATACTATGTCTATCACTTAATTGCCTTCAGAATAAGTGAAGCTAAATTACATATCTATACAAGCTATAAAATAAGGGTAAAATCCCAGATAAATGTAAAATGATCATAACCACCACTAGTAGCCTTCTTGGATGAAAAACAATTTACATGGATATAATGGGATTCAAAACTTCTCAAATTACCTGCATCTGATGGGTCACCAACACCATTTTTCTCTACTTTAAGCACCTGCTCATTTACTCAGCAGAGCCTAATCCAACCCGAACCTACATAATGAGAACATGTAGATATTAACATCATACAAAAGAAAAGTAAGCATATATAAGAGGGATTATAACAAATATAAAAAGGGAAATTCGAAGAATTGTTTAACAATCATATTGCATATGCTCAAATTGGCTTGGATTAAGCAAGACCTTCATTATATCCAAAGCCACATCCAGCAAACAGCACAAAGACTTCAAATTCTTTCAACAACCTACGAAGTTTCAAGCTTACAAAATTTGTCAAACGTTTAAAACCTCAACTTTCTTATCTTTTCCTTCAATTTTACCAGCAACGAAGAGAAAACAAAATCCCAAGAAGCAAAACCCAGGATAAATTAAAATACTTGATGTGATAAAATTGAGCAATTATAGCTATTGAGAGACAAGAAGAAGAAGAAGAAGAAGAACATTGAAACTGACCTATTGAGCAGAAATCATGAGCAGTGAAAGATGCAATCTTTGAGAGTACGAAAGGTTCTTTGAAGAGATAAAAGCAAAACCCTTTTCTTATCTTTCCATCAACAAATTGATCTCCCACGATCAAAAGGGGAGAGAGAGAGTCTTAATTTAGGGTTTTCAAATTGAGGAACTTGGTTTTAACGGTGTGGATATAACTTAGTTGCGCATAGGGAGGGCGGATAACCTGTATGGCCGTATGGGTAAGGTAACGTTTTTGCTTCCATTTTTCTTTTCGTTTTCGAAAATGAAAGAAAAAAAAAAAGAGTGTGCTTCCTAGTTCCTAAAATATGGCATAAGATCAATTAGTGGCCTTCACTTGATAACCCGTTTGGTAGGAGGGTTCATTCCCAAACTCATTCGGGCAGATATTTTCATTTCCCTACAATTAGAAGCCTAGTTCAATAGTATTTACTTTTTCAGCATTTCATTTTTCGAATACAAAACTCAAATGAAGAAGAGATTTAGAAGGGTAGTTTTAGTTCTGCACAACTTTGAGTTGCAATCATCACGGCTAGAGATCATGTGTCAGAATCAAAGGGGAAGAGATTAAAGAGCAGAAATTACAGAGCAAAAGATATCAAGGCGTTTCACAGATTAACAAACTGTGACTACACCAAATTACCCTGTTCACATCAGATCAGATTCATCTAAACAATAACAAAAGAAACCAACCACTTCCCACAACACTTCCTTTCGACCCCACTTATATATATAATAATGATTTTTCTTTTCTTTTTTGCCTTCAATCCCACATCTTTGCTCCAATGCCCTGCTCAATGCACATTGTCATCAGTTAACAACGATCCAATAATATTTACAATTGAAAACCACTACCTAAACTCCAGCACCTGGCAGTGTCAGGAATCAAGCCACATTACTTGGGAAGGCATTGTTTCTGACGACCAAAAATACCCGTCTAAAGATATCATCCTCTACTCATAGCTGGCATCTGCTCGAACATTGCCAGTTTGCCTCCCATTGGAGTTTCCCCCACCACGCCTCGGGTGAGCCTGACCCCTCTCCATATATCTTCCGTGAGAATTACGAGAACCATCATTCGTAGGTACAGTGTTTCCTGTTCTGTTGTTGTCTGCCCCAACTGGCTGGTAATCGTAATGTGAACTCTGTCTCTGCTTTTCTCTTTGTGCATGCGCATTGTGTTGCTTGCTATCTTTTGCCGATGCACTCCAGTCAAAACGGCTATTCTGACTTCCGTTTTTATGGAAACCTGAAGATCCACGCTGTTCATGCCGAGCACCCATATTTGAAGGCGACGGATCAAGTGGTCTAACAGGTCGCTGATCATGTACATCCACCTTCCTCCCTCTCTTTGGCTCTTGATGCCCAACACCTTGGACTTCTTCAACATTGCTATCCTGGTGATGCTGAGCCTTGGATATAGCACTCTCCTTATTTAGTTGTGGTGGCAATGATTCCCCACCCTGAGAAGTGAAATCCTTTTTATTAGCCGTGTTAAATTCAGCAACCCCATTTTGACCATTATTGGACCTGCTTCCCTGTTCATTGATTGGTGAAGGTGCATTGGCTTTAGGCTGCCAATGAGATCCTGATCGATCCCCAACGGAACGATTTTCTTTTGAAGTTGCATGCAACTGTGACTGCATCTCGGTGGCTGACGATTGTTGAACATAGACTTTCTCACTGCCCCCACTATTAACTCTCTTCTCATCAAGATGATGAC
>CAODLS011105263.1:0-10019 GCA_948243855.1 Flueggea neowawraea | reverse complement strand
ATGTTTCGGCCGGTTTGGATTCTCAAAGCAGAAAAGGCAGCGCTCTTGCTGAGTTAAGATGCGCTTTGCAACACTGCTGTTCACAGAGACCTTCTGATCACCACCTCTCCCCTTCTTCTTAGATTTTCTGCTAGGGCCATCCTCAAAATCATATTCATCATCTGCCCGACCAGATAAACTATACTGTTTATTCTGGATTATCTTCCCCGCTAAATGTCTATCAGCATCCTCTTCTTTCTTCCGAGAAGAATAATCTTGGATGACATGGCTATCAGGATGGAGCACAAAATGTTATTACATGCAAAATTACCAGACTTTCAAAAACACACATACTAAAATATGAATGCCACCAGATCACAAAAGACATCAAGAAAACACTTCCAGGACAGTGTGGAAAACCAAAGAGTTCGTGCCTATACTCAAACCCAAGGGAAAGGAAACAAGAGATCAACTTCTTTCCACTAAACTATATATAATGCCTGACAGTTGTCAAGCAAACCACCTGAAAGTAATATTGCAACTCTCCATTTTATAGACTTCTCACATTTTATGCAGTAAAAAAAAATTCATAATATGCAACTCACCTGCTGGTGCTTCCTGTCTTTTGAGGTCCACCAGAGTTGTGTCCAGCATCCTGGCTTGCCTTCATCTTCTCAGCCTCTTGCTGTTTAAAACAAAATAAAAGAGTAAATCAAATTACAAATCGAATCAAAACTTAATTATTTCATGACTTGACATATTATAAAGAAGAGAACCATTGTAAAGAATAATTCTGTATTGTTTAATGCCTCTAAAAATACTGTATACTGATATATAACTATTCATGGTCAATGGTTAATTGAAAGGAACTCGATAATCCACCAAAGCAAAAAAGCCAAGATCTTTCACTAAATGTATCCATCGAAAACCAAGTTCACAAAACGAAGCATATTATGTTAAAATTCAAAAATAAAACTGTGATAGTACGTCTTTAAATTTATAAATAGCATAAAATGTGATTATGCAATTGAATTGAAAACTTGTGCAGTTTAAAATTGTCTTACCAGAAGTTTCTCAGCTTCGTCATGCTTTCCTTTCATACGAAGCTGCAAAGCTTTGGCTGCTAATTGATTTGCACTCAATGCTTGCTTAGCCAATGCACTAGCTTCATTAGGTTCGTCCACTTGGCGTGAAGTTGACATTGAATTCGCAATATCCTCTTTCTCTAATTGAGAACTAACAACATTATTATCTAGTTCATTGCCAAGAAGTTTGCCCATAAAACTTCCATCATTAGCAAACTTATTTAAGCTCGAGACTGCAGCTGAAATGAGATTTTCATCCTCCCTTGATCTAGTTTGAGTTTTTCGTTTTCCCCAAGATAAAGAATCAAGGACCTTGGGGGCCTTCATTTCAGGATGTCGTACAGATACATCCTTCAAGTAGCTCCGACTAGTGTTCTAAAACAAGAAGGAAAATGTGCATAAACAAAATAATACAACAGCCCATTACTCAAAATATAAGGAGAAAAAAAGTCTTCCACTTGTTCATGTTTTTCTTTCGTTCTTTTCTTTTTTTTTTTGAAAGACCATTCATTCATCTTATTTCATATTTAAAAAGAGAGTAATATTTTAAAATTGGGAAGTTCTGAATATTAAGTTGAAAACAGTTGAGCAAACAGACGCATGATGATTTTCAATAAAGGACACTCAATGAGGTAATTTTTCTCTCATATCAAAAAGCTTATTCCAAAAAAAGTAAAAATTAAATATCTGAGTAGATTGTCATTTACCTTGTCAAGATTTCTCTCAGTTTGATCATTTGTTAGAGTTTGGGGTTCATCACTTATTGCTGACTCTCTCTGTCGATTTCTTATGGCATGTAGATGAGCACGAGCTGGGGCAGCTTTTGAAGATGCTACAGACACAGCCAATTGGCCAAGAGAACCCCATCTTTCCTCCACAACCTGTAGTTTTTTTCTAAATGTCAAAAGCTAAATATTGAAGATGCTAGCCAATTAAGGTAAGACATGATATGATAAGAAGCACACCTCTTCTAGCTTTCTTCCTTCACGAGCTGCTTGCTCTTGCGCACGCTTCAGGGCTTTTAGTCTCCAGCTTGCACCACCATCTCCAACAAGTGAAGAAGATGCAAGTTGGTCACCACCAGCTCTGTTTTCATCTGCTTCATCTGGATAACCACTCCCGTTGTCCTTCAAATATGGATTCAATTCCCTAGGATTAACTTTCTTAACCTGCAAGGAATGAGTGACAATATAAACTCCAAGACAGACAAAAGAAGAATAGTACCTCGGTCATAAATATATGAAGAAAGACAATGTCCTAAATGATAATTCAATTGAAAGACCAAGAGAACAATAAATCAGTATCAATTCACAAACTCTTAAGAAGCATGGAAAGACGATGCCATCAGTATAAACAAAGTGTTTACATATGAGTTGATTTAGTTAGTTACATAAGAGACAAAGAAAAACAATAATATTTTTGTACAAAATCACAATAACATTTCAAAATTAAGATACAATCAGATTACCCCCTCGAGAGGTGGTTCATCCGGCTCCACAACCACTGGAGATTTCTTGGTTTGTTGTACAGGCCTAAGCATCCAATCCAATCTCATCTCCTGCCGTGCAATATCAACTCTCTTACCATCACCTAAACACCAAAAATTAGCATCAATGTTCTATATCTTTAACATAATCAAATAACATAACACAAAATCCCACAAAAACACTAACCAGAAACATCAGAACCAATATCTTCATCTCCTTCTTTCACAAGCTTCTTTCCTCCTTTCCGCCTATCTTTCCCGTCTTCATCCTCAGAATAAGAAGATGAATACTCCTCAGACAAATGGCGTTTCTTACCACTTTTCAACCTCTTTTTCTCCTTTTTTCCACTCCTACGCTTCCCATTCCGTTCATAGCTATCCTCTGTTCCACTAGAACTCGGAGACGAATCCTCATTAGAGGAATACCACTTCTTCTTCCTCTTTGACCCTTTCCCTATCCTCTCCAAATCATCATCGCTGTCATCGTTTCGTAAACTCTTCTTCTTTCTTCTTTGCTTCTCCCTCTCCTTATCTTGCGACTAATAGCACAAATCAAAATTGCCATAAAGATGCGTACGATTATAATAATAATAAAAAAAGAATGTGAAATTGAAGCAAGACAATAACAACTTACTTTACCGAGCTGGTCGCGAGATATGAATTTTACTCCAGACAACATATTTTTATTCTTTCTTTGTTTTCAACAGTAGAATAGCTTCGTATTCGAGATTCCAGACTATGCTGTCCGCAAATCCAATTTGCGAGGATGACAATCAAATCTTCAGGGCGCACCCTCCAGTCACCTGAATGACGGCACTTTGATATATAGTTTTTAGATGTCCGCAAGGTCGACCAGTAAAAAAAAAAAAAAGAGAATGGATATGTGCTGAAACCAAAAGCCTTTTGTTAAAAATAGCTACACTCATGAAGTACCAAATCGCATGCATAACAACAATTATGTCCACGATAACCAATAACAAAAGAATCTTTTGCACATATCTCCTTCTTGTTAAGGACAAATCAAAGTGAGCCATTCTGTAAAATCATATAATAAATTATAAGCTAAATACAAAGAAGATATACTCTAGGTAAGCATTTTTTATATAACAAAAAATTCAAAACCAAAATCAGCACTCAACTCAAAAAACTTAACCACTAATCTAACTCAACCAAAAATTCACTCCCTTTTGCATCCTTTTCTTAAGAACAGTTATCTTCCTCCATCCTGAAGCCAACCCAACTTCCTTCTTAAAAACAACCCGATTCCCAACCTTAATCACCTTATAGCCATTACCATCACCAAATTCTCATCTGCCTACATGCCCACGCTGTTCACCCTGATTATCAAAAAAAAAAATCACCTAGTTACACTAACAACATGTCAGTCCGTCAGCAACTCTAAATCCACCATAATTAAAAGCAAACAAAAATATCACCTTAGCCCACAAAGCTAACACCGGGAACCATTCAAAATTGAAGCAAAAAGACTAAATCAAAATGAACTAAAACATTGGAAAGAAAAAAAAAAGCATAGCTATATCACTTTACCATCAAAAAAAGGAAAATAACCGAACACAGAAATCACCTCAACATGCAGATTTTAAGCCGAATGTAATAGTTGCTCCTATTTGGCAGAATAATCTCGCTTTTCAAGCGACCCAAAGCACTAAATTCTTCTTATCATAATCACGGCCAACTCCACATAAAATCATTCAATTAACTTTACCAGTAAACATAAATTCCGAAAAGTACACACAAATAACCAATCTTTTTCCTATCAAGAACACACCAATAGCTGATCTTTTTTATATAAAAAACAACAACATTGAAGGCACTTCAACAGCAATAAATTTTTGTTTTTAATAAGAAAAGAATCTTACTTTGTGATATGAGCTTGATTAATTACTGAACCCAATCAGAGTTTATTCACAATTGGACGTCAGAAGAGGCGTTGTTGCCTTCGGTTCTGCGACGATGATGGTGTCACGGCTATGGTGTGGTCGGGATTGTAGCAGACGGCGACGGAAAATATGGTCTGGATTGTTGAGGAGGACGGGGTCTGTCTCTGCTTGGTGTTAGGGGTGGCTACTGCTTCTGCGCCAAAGAGAAGAGAGAGGGTAGTGTAGGGTTCGGTTGGGTAAAGGTGAGTAACCGAGGTCTGAAAAAAAAAAGAAAAGAAAAAGATGGCAAAGGGAATGGTGTAAGTGAAGCCTTGATGGTGGGTGAGATGAGTGAAAAAAAAATGGGTAATGGGTAGGAGAGGATGGCAGGAGGCGAAGACGGAAAAAACAAAAAAGGAGAGAGAGATAAGCGATTACAGAGTAATAAAAGGTTTGTGATTAACGGGGCTTTTCTTTACAGAGTTGTTGAGAAATTTCATTCCGCGAGTAAATGGAAATCGGAATAAATTTTGTGTAAATTAAAGAGGAAATTTTTATTTATGATTTTTTAAAATTAAAAATTATATTTTTACGCTAAAAAATTACAGTTTTTATAAATATGTAAAATTTTTATATTTAATATATTAAAATTTATATTTAATACCTAGGTTGTAACTAAAAAAAATTGCCCAATTTTTTGTTATTTGTACCGAATATTTGGTAGGTTTTTTTTGTTGTTTTTTTCATTTTCAGTATTGACTTATAAAACTGTAATTAGACAAAAAAAACAAAAAACAACAAAAAAAATACCCATTTGTACAAATTTTAGTTTTTTTTTCTGCATATTAAATATAAAAATGTGTGTATAAAATGTGAAGTTTTGAGTACAAAATAAAAACCATCATTTTTTGACATAATTTTGTAATTTTAATTTTTAAAAGATATATTTATGTAATTAGTCCTAAATTAAACACTAACAGTGTGTTTAGTATAGATAAATTCTACAAATTCATTCAACTTTTGTTCTATGTTTAATTTAACTTTTTAAAATATTTAAATTCTTCGTTGCAAATGAAAAAATTAGTTTTAGTTAAATTTTGTTCATTTGTATATTTTATTAGAAAAGGTGAAATTTGCAAATAAATTATATATCTCTATCAATTTTATCACTTAATCTATCACTTAAATATCTAACTACAAAGACATTTTTGTAAATAAAAAATAAATAATTACAAATCACTACTTATTCTAAATACAAAATTTATTTGCAAATAAAAAATTCAACAAAAGACAAACATGTTAATTTATTTTTAAATATAATTTCTCATATATTTTATTTTATTTATAAATAAAATGAATTAAAAAATTCATTTGATTAACAATCGGAATCGAAATTCGATTTTGTCATGACCCGAAATCGAATCATAACCGACGTACAACACGAACCGAAACGAAAATCCGACCCATCTCACACAAGTCTCAGAGAACAAAATATCCACCCAATTTTATTATTAATCTTATTAGAATAATATAACAAATGACAGTTTTAAGAAAATACTTTTGAATAGTAATAAAACATAAATATATTATCAAGCTACAAAATATATAATCAAAAGTAAAATTTGTAAAAAAACCAATATGTTATCATATACACATCCATAATCCACTACCCGTGTGGAACATCTAATATAACTGATAATTGGCCTGAACAATAGGCACTTACTGCAAACAAGAGCATCTCACTGAGCACGGAAGACCATATGCTTGCTATCAACAAAATCTAAAAAATGAAACAAAAATAAACAAGAAAAAGAAAGGGGTTAAGAACCCAGTGAGATATAATACTTCAGGACGGCTCCAGGTCTCACAAAAAACCGTTTTGAAAACCTTTTCAAAAACTACCACAAGTAAATATACTCTTATACATATGCATACACTCTAATATTTATAGTAGCATTTTTGAAGAATCATTTTAAAAACATTTATAAACAAAGCAAGCAGCAAACAATCACCCCAGTTAAATAAGCAATTGAATCAATCAGATGGGATACTTAAATTCTCAAAACATACTTGAATAAAATATTTTCTCTGGAAATATTTACTTATAATGATAGGGTAGAAAAACCAAATATAGTACTTGCTTTCAAAAACCTTTACTTAAAATAATAGTATAACTAATGGGACTAGGACTTGATAAGTGGAGTCATTCGGACTCCATAATAACTACTTAGGCACCAAATTAGCCACTTAGGTTAAATACGTCCCTTTAAGCCGATAATAGCCACTTAGGCATGTGATATATGTATGATCACTCAGGCACTGCGTATAGCCACTTAGGCAAATAATAGTTCTCCAGGCTGGTGATAGCCATATAGGCAAATGAATATGCATTGTTATACTAAAGGCTATACTACCCCGTAGTTGGGTGTCTCATATCAGAATATTTATACAGAAAACTTATACCATGAAATATATGCATTGTTATGTATCTGAAGCTGTTATCCACTCACTTGGATGCCGAGCTAATAATCCAGTCGTAATCCACAGGTAAATGATTGGCCGCCTAGGAAATCGAACAGAGCTGAGAACAGAGATTTATTACAACAGAGTCAAATATTATACTATGATATTACTGAATATACATGCAATGCAATGCATGACCCAACCCATGCGGTTGATAGAAATCCTGTTTCAATCGAGATCTAACGCTCTCGCCTTGAAAAATGAATATTCCATAAAATTACATAATGGTCCCTCAACTTTCTCAAAAGTATAAATCAATCCTCTAAATTATTCAAATTGCAAATTAGACCACAAACTCTTAGAATTTACATTTTAACCATTGCGACATAAAATTATTCTCGAAAATACCAAAAATTCATATTGATTGATACCAGATGTTTCCAGCCACACAAATCAACTCTAATCAACCTCAGAAACTTGAATATACAATTCATTTCATTAAAAGAACACAAAATCACTAAAAATTCGTCCAAAATCGAACTAAACCAGCCCATACAATAATTCATCAAATCTTTCAAACCCAAGCTTAATCTAAGTTCCTATAACCTCAATCCATTATAAACAAACAAGATATAACTTATACTGCCACGGAAATCATCAAATCCGTCCCGTTTTTGCAAAATCTTCACCAACCAAACCCATTTGTGAAAAACATCAAATCTCTTAATTCAAAGCTCAATTCATGTTAATCTAACCTCAAATAATCATAATCTAACAACCTATAACATCTATTTTAATAGAAACATCCAAAAATCCAAAAGCCTAACCCAAAAGTCACCTTACCTAAAACAGAAATCCAATGGATTAAATGATGAAATGGAAGAAAGAGATGTGTTAGATGAGTAATCTTACCTCAAGAAATGGAAAGGAATCAATGGAAGACCAATAGAAGTGAAGAGAGATGGCTTTCAGAGAGTTTGGAAGTGTTTGGTGTGAAAAATGCACCATTGATGGTCAGGAAAGGGGTATTTATAAACCTCACAACCAAACGCACCGTTTCAGACAAATTCCACCAGAAACATGGCTATCTGCATACGTTGCATGGCATCTACGCATGTAGAGGCAATCTTGCATGCTCATGTTAGCTCATAACGTGCGTAGACTTGTGTTCCAGTAACTCAAAAAAATCAGATCCAAGATCAATGTGCGTTGCACCACTACTACGTATGTAGTACAAGTTCTACGTGTGATGATGAAGCTTCAACATGCGTAGATAACTTCCTAGCTTCATGGTTCAACCAAGATCATGATCTACGTGCACAACTCCCTCACAATGCACGTAGATGACCTCTAGAAAGCCCTACGCGCATAAATTCCCATTTTTATTGCATTTCTAATTTAGGATCATAAATCTCTTTACTATCGGGACTGACCAAACACCAAAACTCAGCAAATTGGCACACAGAACCTCTTCAAAAACCAATTCAACATTTCAGACATCAAAGATTGGATCGAAACGGAACAGAGTGCTATAGAAAAACCTAGTCTAAACGGGTGAGGTGTTACAGATTTCCACCTGAAAATGAGTGAATGTTTGAGCGGGACTGACGCGGGATTGAATGGGATTAGCGTTAGGTTGGGTTTTGGTCTGAAATTGAACCGACCAAAAATCAAATATTTGTAAATGTTGCACCGACCCATCTTCTGAAAATTAGGTCTTACAAAATCTCATTCACGGAACCTGACTAGGAAATTTGCAGTCAACGAGAAGATAAGTACTAAAATTTGTTACAAATCTCTGCTTTTTATTTTGAAGATTCGAATATCTCGATTTTGTATTTTTGTCAATTTCAAATTTGCAATTTACGTACGACATTTCTTCTCTTTTGGCCTCTGCTACTAACTTTCTTTGGTTCGCCTATGCAACTAGCTCTCTTTTTCACCATAGAACCATTGGACTATTGAAGCCGACATTATGAGTACAAAATAGAATTTTCTTTTTCATTCCAGCGTTGCCTCTGAAATTTAGTTTCACCAAAGCTTAATTTGATGTCCCTTTTTCTCTCTCTCTCTGACTTGTGATTTGATTTCAGTTATGCAGATTAATTTTATCCACGGTCACTCTAAATGTATGCTTGTTGCAATATAGTCACTAAACTCACATTTGTTTCAGAAAGGTCATTGAAAATTTTCATTTCATTTCTAGACGGTCATTATGGTTGTATTTTAGAAATTGTCGAGCCGAAAAGATGACTAGGCATGTTACGTCACTTAAAAATGCCACGAGGATGCTTGTAATATCCCGTCTGTTTTAGCTATATTTTCTATAGCAATTGGAGTTTTGATTAATGATCTTTGATGCTTTATGAGGATGAGCATGTGTAGGTCAGTGTTGTAGAACCTTGAGAGTAACGAATTACTAGAGTGCACATTTCGTGCAGAGTTAGTGATTTGGAGCGTGGATAACTCGAGTAAGTGAGGAATGCAACTCGAGTTGTATGACCCTTATACAACTCGAGTTAGCCAATCTTGTAACTCGAGTTATACGAGGTTCATCTAACTCAAGTTAACCTTTGAGTAACTCGAGAAGGTTAACTCAAGTTATATGAACAAAAGTGGGACGATTCGTTTCGGTGTTCTTCATCTTTAAAGACTCAACTAACCCAAAATTAGTCATTTACTCCACTTTATTGCTTCTAGACGCTTTCAAACTCTCTCAAGTTATTCCTCAACACTTTATTTGGGTTTTTTTAGGTAAAATTGAATTCATAATCCTCTCTTTCCTTAGATTTTCTGCAAGATTGTGTATATTAGAGTGTTAGGGTGTAATGGGTTTGAATCAATTCGGTTTGGGGTGATTTTGGATGATTCCGAGTTGTTTTGATGGATTTGGGTATAGATTTGTGTTCAGGAAGTTGATTAAAGTCAATACACGTAATTGGAAGTGATTTTTATCAATTGCATTGAGTGATTGATCGATTTGGGGCAATCTAGGTAAGTGACTTACTCGAGTAAGTATGGTGGTTAACTCGAGTAAGATAGGTTGGACTTACTCGAGTTATTGCTTAATTAACTTGAGTAAAATAGTTCTGGATTTACTCGAGTTATCTTCTAACTAACTCAAGT
>CAODLS011104877.1:0-12543 GCA_948243855.1 Flueggea neowawraea | reverse complement strand
AAAACATCTATATGCTAAAACTCTTTTTTGCAAAATAAAATTCTCATCAACCTAATGACATGTAATGCCCATATATGAATACGTCAAAGTATGATCACTCCAAATATCGGAACAAATAGAAACATGTATACCATTTGATTGAAAATAATTTACTAATTCCTTTTTTTTGGTTTTTATACAATTTAAGTAAATTTTTTCTAACCAAATGTCTAGTAATTAGTTTAAAAGCCGGTTGATAATGTTCTTTAACCCATTTATTAAATTCTAACTTTTTAGCAAAATTAAATGATAAATGATCAACAGCAACTATTTGGGCAAAATTCATGCTAGATTCATCATGATTATAATGAAATAAATTAGGTTGAGAGGAAGAAGAAGCAAACCCGGTTAGTTGCGTTTGTCCTCTCGCCATTCCTACTTTTTCTAGATGCTTGATTATTATATGTTTTTGAAATGTTTCATAGCCCCCTCCATGTTTGAAAGAATACTTCTGCGAACAATAATTACAAAAAACTTTAAATTTTTTATCACCACTATAAATTTTCTTAAAATGAATTTTAAAAATATCGGAACTAGAAACTCGTCTTCCTGCTCCCCCCTCATTTCATTGGATGAGAATTTGTTGAGTTTGACTCTCTTGAGTTCCAATATTTTCAACTTCAAAATTTTCAAAATTTCTATTTCCACCAAAATTTTCCATTACTACAAAATAAAAATGCAAATATTAATTAAATGTAATGAAATAACAAAATAACTAAATTAAACTATAGTAAAAAAGTAGAAGAAATTTGAAAAAGTAATTGTAAAAAATAACTTTGAGAAATGTAGAAAACGTAATTATAATAATAAAATATATAAATAATTAATAAGAGTAATTTATAGAAAAATGAATTTTTGAGAGAGTGTAGAAGAGATTGAGATTGAGAGAGAAAAAATGATGTAAAATTGGTAAGAATGAGGTGAGGTATTTATAGATTTGAAAAAATAAAAAAATAAAAAAAAAAACAAAAAAAAAAAGAAAATAACCGTTAGAACCGGCGGTTCCAACGATCCAGTGAACCGCCGGTTTTTTAAAACTGGGAACAAGAACCTAAACCGTAACTCGTCAATTTTGGTCGGCCAGTTCCGATTCCAGTTCGGTTCTGGTTTTTACCATCCGGTTCAGGTTCGGTTCCACAGTTTCGGTTCCAATTTTACAACTCTAACCCAACCTATCAGTCGTCCAACCTCCACTTTATTTGGTAAAAAAAAAGTATAAATTATGTAACATCTCAATGCAACTATATCATACTACTTATACAAGTATGGAAGCAAAACTTTTTTGGACAATTATAGCTTTGAATTTTTTATTTCTCTTATTATTACTCTTTTAGAAATAGTTGATATGAGAAAATTTAATATATATGTTTGTAAATATGCTAAGGAATTATAGGGAGTTTTATTACATGAAGTTCTTATTAAATAATTATAATTTATTAGCTTGATATAGATAAAAAAATTATTTATATATTTTATAATTTTATAAAATTTTAATGTGATGTTTATGTGTTTATTAAAATTTTTAAAAAATCATATATTAAATATAATTATTTAATAATTTAATAAAAATATATATAATGTACGACGAACGTATAAAAATAACTAGTATTATTAAATATGTAGTTTTTTTTACTGGATTAAATATGTCGTTTATATTGATGTAAAATCAAACATAAGGGATAAAATATGTTCTGGAAACGAAGACGATTTCGGTGGCATAAAACAATCGTTTGTCGGTTTGTCCTTTTTTTTTTCATTTCTTTAATAATTAATATCCTTTTTTTACCTATAAAAAATATTCTTTTTTCGTGATATGTCATTAGCGTTTGCTGTAATCAACATTATCTTTAAGAAGAAAATTAGGTGCGTATGACACACGTGGGTCCTGCAATTGGGGAAAATTGAAATAGCCTTTTAAATATGCAAATTTTAGAAAACATCAACTTATTACTTAACAATGATCTAATCTCACATCATATAAATATATATAAATAAAAATATTTATAAATATAAAAATTTAATTATTTAAGTAATATAAACTGAAAATTTTAAATTTAGTAGTTAAAAATTTATTAACTATTTAATACTACTTGAAAACAAAAATAACTGTATGCGAATAATGGATTGTGAAAATTACAAAAAGGGAGCCTATTTTTGCAAATATTTTGTCCTCAAATGCTGATTTCGCAATTTTCCTGTATTTATATGCTACATTATTATATTTATATGCTACAAAAGTTACAAGGTAACTGATGTAATCTCAAGTACCCTGTGAGGGTAGCCTGGTAAAGGAGGTGCGAATATCGTTCGTACGACGTAGGTTCGAGTGAAAACGGCTTTAAATTAGATAGTCTTAGTAGTCGAGAATTTGTATCGCGCAATAGAGCAAAGTATCCCCTAGAAGCTTGTCTCATCGTGGTGTTACGGTAACTGTACTAGTGCACAAATTCAAGTCCGCTACCGGTATAACTATGGCTCTGGAACATTTTGTAGTAGGAAAATAATACCTACATGGTAACGCCCAGTAAAAATATATTATTATTGGTCATCCCCGACTCCTCTTTAACCGGGCAAAAAAAAAACTGATGTAATCTTAAGTATCATACGCACTAGATAAACCAGATTTTTTTTTACATCTCTCTCCCCGTATCGGTGGAGCTTTTCTCCCCTCTGTGGCGGATTTTTTTGCCTTGGGTCGACTTCTCATCTTGATTTGTGTCTTCTTCTCTTCCTTTACTGATCACTCTCTATCCTTGACTTTCTTCTATTTCTTGGCCTGTCTTCAACCTTCGTTCTCTAAAAACTCTTCCTCCCCCAGTTGGCACTCTTTGTGTTTGATATAATGCCTCATAAAATTTTATACATTGACAGTTCCTTTTCTTCCATCTCCCTCAACTTTCTCCTTCTCTTTTCCCCTGATTCACCTCCTCCATTGTAACCTCCTTCAAACCGAACCTTTTTGCTCAATGCCATCTCTCACATACCACCGTTTTAATCCATTTGCGTCCCTCTGTCAATGTTATTTTGTTTCTCTCCTATCTCACTTCTACTTCTGCTTCCATCTACCACTAAAACAACCACCTTTCTATATTTCTCTTCCTTCTTACTACTCCCTGCTGCCTCTATTACTTGTTTCCACTTTCTCCACCTCCCTCTTTTTCACTGGTCACTGGGTAAAAATGAAAATCCTATCCTGGAATTGTCAAGGGTGTGGGCAACCCCCGACAATCCCAGCTCTTAAAGATCTCATACTCTTGCACCGGCCCGTATGTGTGTTTTTAATGGAGACAAAAAAATACTCAAACGGTTATGGAGCGCATCCGACGCCGACTGCATTTTGATAACAGCTACTACGTCGATCCACTCGGACTTTCTGGAGGCACAACACTTTGGTGGAATGAGCCCTTCCAAATTCAAGTGGTGGCAGCAACCAGACATTACTTTCATGTTGAGGTCATCTCCAATCCTTCGTTTTTCATTTCCTTTATATATGGTGAACCAGATAGGTCTCATCGAGTTGAAATTTGGCGGGGAATGAATCTGTTGGGACGTTTGAGAGCTGGGCCTTGGCTCTGTGTTGGGGATTTGAATGATATACTAGACTGTACAGAAGTTCTTGGAGGGAGTTCTAATAGGAGGATTGATTCCCCTCTTGCTAACTTTATGGAAAGATGGGACTTGATGGATCTGGGTTTCAAAGGGGTTAAGTATACATGGACCAAAAATCGTGATGGGGATGCCAACATACTAGAGCGGATTGATGGCGCTATTGTGAACTCGGATTGGTGGCTTAAATTTCAACATGCTATTGTAGAGCATGGCTCTGGAGGGGAACAAACGTAGGGGATGTCGCCGGTTCAAATATGAGCATAAATGGGAAAATATGGAGGGCTTCAATGACATTATTCTCAATGGTTGGAAACAAGACAGGGGTACTTCTTTAGTCAAGTTTTCAGGGAATCTTCGTGATGTTGCCACTAGCTTGACAGAGTAGTCTAAACACGGACGGGGGAATTGTTTGCAGAGGACCAAAAGGATCGAAGAGCAACTTGTTGAGCTTCAAAGAAAGAGGATGACAGCAGCTGATAAAGTTTTGGAGAAGTCATTGTTGGTAGAATTGGATACTGAATGGTGTAATGAGGAAAGTACTGGCATCAGAGGAGTCGTATAAATTGGCTAAACTATTGTGATCGGAACACACGTTTTTTCCAACTAACTACAGTGCAACGCAGGAACTTCAATGCTATTACAAAACTAAAAGATGAAAGTGGGATCTGGATCACTGAGGCTTCTGCAATTAAAACTCATATTATTACTTTCTATCAAGATCTCTTCCATCCCTGGTTGAGACTTCTCCTTCTGATATCTCAATTCACAGTGGTTACAATGGATATAAATGTTGACCTCTGTAAGCCAGTAAGTGTAGAAGAGGTTAGAGATGCAGTCTTCTCTATGGGAGGCGACAAAGCACCCGAACCAGATGGGTTTTCTGGTCGATTTTTTCAGAAGCATTGGTCTTTAATCGGACATGATTTCTTTTTAGCAGTTCAGGAGTTCTTCAAGGAATCTTGCCTCCCTCTACAGTGGAACATGACCCACCTTGCTCTTGTGCCTGAAGTTCCTCATCCTGACAATATAACTCAATTTCGCCCGATCTCCCTCTGTAACTTCAAAGTGAAGGTCATTACTAAGATCATCACAACAAGACTAAAAAAGTGGCTTCCTCAACTTGTGACACCTCTGCAGAATGCATTTGTTCCGGGGAGATTGATACAAGATAATATCTTAATAGCTCATGAGGTATTTCACTCTCTTAATCTGCGTAAAAATGGTAGCAATCATTCTATGGCTGTTAAGCTTGATTTGGTAAAGGCTTATGATCGGGTTGAATGGGTGTTTTTATGGAATGCGCTTAGGAAGTTTGGTTTTGCTGAGCAGTAGATCAACTGGATTCGGGAGCTTGTTACTTCAGTTTCGTATTCTGTACTCATCAATGGCCAGCCGGCTGGGAGTTTTAACCCGACAAGAGGCATTAGTCAAGGAGATCCTCTATCACCTTATTTGTTCATTCTCCTGACAGAAGCTCTCTCAGGCTCCATATCTTCTGCTTTAGACTCTGGACACGTAGAAGGTTTGTTATTGTCTCCTCATTGTCCTATATTATCACATCTATTATTTGCCGATGATACCTTGTTGGTTGGTAAGGCCACGCTTCAGGAAGCAAACCATTGGAAGACCCTTCTTGATCATTATTGCAGACTCTCTGGCCAGGTCAGCTTTGAGAAATCATCTATTTATTTCTCCAAGCAGACTCCGGAAGAGATCAAAGCCGAGATCTGTAATGCTCTTGGTGTTGGAGAGGCTTCGTGTACAGAATCATATCTTGGGCTACCTTCAGTTTGGGGAAGGGGTAAAATGAAGGCACTTGAATTTATTCAGTGTAGAATTCAAAAAAGAGTGCAATCTTGGAGAGGAAGATTTCTATCTCAAGCTGGTCGCGAGGTGCTAATTAAATCAGTTCTTAGTGCTGTGCCTGCCTATGTTATGTCTTGTTTTGCTATGCCTAAGACGTGTCTTCTTCCTACCCAAAAGTGTTGGGGGGATGGGATTAAAAAGATGTCAATGGAAAAATCATGCCTTACTAGGAAAACAAGCTTGGAGGCTAATCTCAGATCCAAATTCTCTATGGGCCAGGGTAATGAGAGGGAAATATTTTCCTCATGATACTTTCATGACCACCAGTAGACGTCACAATAGCTCCTGGGCTTGACAAAGTTTACTGAAAGGTAGAGATGTTCTTCAACAAGGTGTAAGACAGAATATTGGAGATGGGAGTTCTACTATGGTGTGGGCAGATAAATGGGTTCCAAGTCTTCCTAACTTCCGCGTTATTTCAGACCCACCTGCAGGCACAACTGATTTGCTTGTTAAGAAGCTCATTTTGGATAATGGAGGACATTGGAATACAAATTTACTGGCGAATCTCTTTGACCCAGTTGAAGCTAAAAGTATAGCCAACATACCTGTCACTCACCGGTAAGAGGGATTCCACCATATGGAACTTCACCAAGAATGGTTCTTATACTGTTAAATCGGGATATTTTTCTTTGGCTAATTCTGATATCTCTACAGATTATATTGGGTTTGCTTCTTCATCCACCAGCAATATTAACTGGAGATTGTTGTGGAAACTTGAGGTGGCTCCCAAATTAAAGCACTTCATTTGGAAATGTCTTCATGATGGGCTTCCTACAAAACTGAAATTATGGAAAGCTCAATGTGCAATCTCTCCTCTTTGTGATTTATGCCAGGTGGAAGTTGAATCAGTTGAACACATGTTTTTCGAATGCTCTCATGCCAGAGCTACATGGCTTACTAGTGTTTTGAATTATAGAAGCACCTCACACGGCTTCACCACTTTTACTGGTTGGTGGATTGACTTATGTAACACGTGTCAAAAGGATGAAACTCCCAGGCGCCTTACGCTTATTGTTCTGTTATGTTGGCAGATTTGGAAGTCACGTAATGATCATTGTTTTGATCATACAACGCCTGATCCACCTTCCACAGTTAGAAGAGCCTGTGCAATGCTAGCAGAGGTCAGTCTTACTATACCCACTCATCCTTTACCCCCTGCTTCATGCTCTACTAATGCTGATTTGAGACAACTAGTTTGGACTAAGCCACATGTTCACTCGCTGGCAATCAACTGTGATGCGTCATGGATGGCTCGTGACAAACCAGCTGGAGTTTCAGCGGTTGTTCGTGATCACACTGGCAAGATTTTGGATGGGGTAATCCAAAGGATATTCTGTGACTCGCCCCTGGTAGCAGAAGCATGTGCTCTGCGTCTGGCTATGAATCTAGCGTCCCATTTCACAATGGTTCAACAGATATTTGTATGTTTTGATGCTATGTCTCTTTCTCAGGCTGTTTCCTCCGAGGTGTTGTGTCCCTGGGGAATCAAAGCTGTTGTTTTTGACATAAATAGGTTGTTACAACAATCTTATAATGTGTCTTTGCGTTGTGTGTATCGTAATGCTAATGCTGTGGCAGACTTTCTTGCCAAACAAGCTTGTAATCCTGCCTGGCCCTTGGATTGGCAATTCTGTCAACCAATGTGCTTGAAGGCCATTTGTAACCGAGATTTGCAGTAATGAAATTTCATTTCAGTTCAAAAAAAAAAAAAAGATAAACCAGATTTTTAAGATTGTAGGTACTGTGGTGTCGTAATGTCAAAGTAATGGTTTCACATTAGGGTGAGAACAATGTGTATTCGCCTGTCCAACGTCTTTCAAACCCTTCCTATGTCCTAGCATAGACATGACCATTTGTGAC
The DNA here is from genome assembly GCA_948243855.1 of Flueggea neowawraea. Classification (NCBI taxonomy): domain Eukaryota; kingdom Viridiplantae; phylum Streptophyta; class Magnoliopsida; order Malpighiales; family Phyllanthaceae; genus Flueggea; species Flueggea neowawraea. The sequence continues at coordinate 5,166 of CAODLS011104877.1, read as the reverse complement.
CGGAAAAATTGGAACCAGTCAATTTGAAATCGGAATCGAACACCTATGGATCCACCAATATCTAGTGCGGTTTCGTTTTAACCTTTTTAAAATCCGTTGAACCGTCAGTTCGAATAGCCGGTTTAACCGTTGGCTATCAAACTGTTCAAAGAAAAAAAAACGTTGGACTTAGATCCACGACCATTGAGCCCATTTCAGTCAAATAATTGCCGGATGGACTTGGACCTATGACCATTTGGCGCATTTTACAATATGAAAATCGAAATCGAACCAGATCTGGGACCAAAATTGCCGACTATTATTTTATTAAAAAAAATTGGTTGAACCGCTTGAATCATCAATTTGAAATCGTGGATCAAACCATCAGAACTGTAACTGCCCAAAATTGCTTGGCGGTCTGATTCTAGTGCAACCATTTTATTGAACCGAAATCGACAATTCTAAACTGTGACCATGTCTATCCTAGTATATTGGAGCATTGCTCAAGGTTTAGTGGGTTGCAGTTTATAGATTTACTTATAATCGTAGGATTGGTCCATTTTGTATCAACCTTCAAATTTTATATTGGTATTTTGTTTCCGCATTTAATATTCTCCTTCTTAAACAAAACTCATATATTTTATCATCTTATAATCAAAACTTGTTAACCTTTTGAGTCTTTTTTTCTCCACCTTCCTTCATTTATTTTAAGGGTTAAATTTTATATCGTCTCTGTATAATATTAAAATGTTCTCTTCGATCCTTATGGTTTTAAAAAACTTCTCTTTGTTCCCCAATATTTCCTAAAATGATGAATCGTTAGTCATTATTCGTTAAATATAACATATTTTGACAAAAAAATCTATTTTACCCTTATCATTTCTCTTTCAATTATTTCTCAACACATTCTCTCTCATTTATATCTCTCAACAATTCTCTCCTTCATATAAAATTTTGCATTTTCATCCTAAATTACAAGTTCAAAACAATCTTTTAAAAAATAATTTGAAGCTCACTCACTTTATAAACCTAAAATTAAACTAATTTTACTAATTGAAAGAGATTGCAAAATTAAAACCACTGCTAATAAAAAAATTAACAAAATAAATTAACAGTTTTTTTTATGAAGATTAAGAAACTAGATCCTAAATCTGAAAAAAAAACATACTCTCTCACTCCTCTCATTCTCACTCCATTGCACTCTCTCACTCCACCTACTCCGTCGCTCTATCCCCCTCTCTGGGGCTCCACCACTTCGTCGCTCTCTCTTTCTCACTCCAGCGACTCCGTCGCTCTCTCTCTCGAATTCCCAAGCCGTCTGATCAACCTTCTATGTCACTCTCTCCTCTGGAATTCCACCGCGCTCTCTCTCTCTCTCTCTCTCTCTCTTAAGCTCCACGATTTTCGTCGACTCCAACTGAATTGGGTTGATTTTTCCTCTGATACTGTGCTTGAGATCTTCCACCACTTCTCTGTTGAGATCTTCCAATTTTGGATTTTTGGGTTTTTGGATTAGTGGGGGTTTAAGGTCCAACTTGGATGGATCTTTATGAGTAATAAAGATTTAGTCTTTTCTTTTTGATTTTTCTTTAGTAATTAAGGAAGAAAATAAATGAAATTCTATAACTATAGGTTACGGCAAAATTCTAGAAATGAAATTCTGTCATTTTCTGCTGTGGAGCAGTGGCAGAAAAGTAAAGCCTGGATGCATTTATTGAGTTCTGGTAAGCATAGATAAAGTTCAGTTTTTAACTAATACTATTTTTTTTTGTTTGAAATCGTTTTTAACTTATACTATTGAAATGCATAAACTGTTATGACATTCGGCAAGATTGTATGGGTGACAAGTCTAAAGTCTCTGGCTATTTGTTTTGTCTAAAAGGCCAACCAAAGCTGGTGAAAAAATGCAACAAAAAACAAGGTCATGAAGCTTATTTTATTCTAAAGTTGCTTGGAAGAAAATAAAGCTGGGTTCTTTTAAGGATTAGATTTGTAAAAATTGAGTGAAGTAGCAGGTTTGAACTAACGATGTTGTGATTGTTATGGCGATTTAAAGGTCAGTAATGGAGGTTGAGAGGGAGAGTAGTGAAGAGACCTTATAAAAAAAATGAACAGTGTTATATGTTCATTAAAATTTATTTTATTTTAAATTTTATGATACACCAGTAAAAAATTTTAACATTTGACTAACAATTTATTATTTTAAAAAATTTCGGAGAACGAAGAAGAATTTTCTAAAATCATATGGATAAAAAATTAATATTATATAGAAACAACATAAAATTTAACTTTTATTTTAAGTCAAATCATTAGACCATCGAATCTCATTGAATTACCCTTGAGAGCTCTTGACTTATTCAACAACGAAAATGATTTATTTACAATTTAAAGGCCAACTTAACTGTTTTTTTAACTCATTATTTGAGAAATGAATAATTACTTCAAAAGTAGATTAATATGTAATATTTGGTGTTTATTGTTGCTTTGAAGATTATTATTAAATGTTTGATATCGGGAAGTGCTTCAAGTAACATTTTAAATGGCTCCATAGTCTTGAAGAATTCTACAAGAAATAATAGAAGAGTGGGGGATTGAGTCCTGTATTATCTCTAATGCTTAAGTCAATTCAGCTTTTAGAGTTTAAAATCAAAGTACAGTTTAGGATATTTGGAATATTTATTAAATTTTTATTTATAAATAAAAATAATGTTTAGAATTAGAAAGGACCTGTGATTATTTGTGTTTGTTTCTAATATGTTCTTATAATTATTATTAAGATTTCAGTATGTTGTTGTCTCAAAAAATGAACAACAATAGTAATGAATACTTAAATACTCATGAAGATGAACGTCGCCTCGAGATCTGAAAATATAGAATAAGAAAGGGGTCAGGATGCTTATCGGGGGAGTTTAGGACCCTCAAGTCAATAACGATTTTGGCATAATAATAATGTGTATAAAGAATATTACCTCCCTTGATAAGTGTTTCCCGTGTCTATTTATAGAGTGGTGCTCATGGTAAGAAGTTAATGTCTTGTTATGTTTCATAACATTCTTTCTTAATGGTGATCCAAAACGTCTTCTTTTATAATTTACCATTAAGCACACTTAATGAATTTTTATTCATGCCATATCAATTGCTTCCACTCTTTTCTTTGAGCTCTCCGGAGATAAGAGTAAAATATTTGTCACGATTTGATAGCTAATAGGGGCTCTAATGGTGCTCTTCTGGCGGGCACCCACTGGTCCCTTGGTGGCTCCGCCACTAGAAGCAGCGACGAAGGTTGTCTTCTCTTTGCTTTCTTTCACTCCCAAAATCTCTACCTAGCAGAATATCACATATTCCAACCGTATCCTTCTTTGTTTTGCAGTTATTTTTTTGCTTTACTTTCTCTTGATAGTTTTTCATCTTACTTCAAAATATTTACATGTAGTATTTGCCATCATATGAACATCATGCCTAGGTCGATTGTACTCCATAATATTTCAGAATGTAAGCCTCACGTTATCAAGAAATTCCAATGGGCTTGTACAAGCACATGAACTTATCTTTTGCAATATCGTTCTTAAATCCATTGGATGCTTAATAATAGTTAAGTCATATGAGATGTTCAACTTCACCACATCCACGGGAGTATTAAAAACCTAAGCAAATTCATGCTTCATTAATATTTTCAACAGTGTTGAGACTTCTTAGTAAGTTTTTTTGTTTGTTTTTGTTTTGCTTTTTTTTAGCGACGATTTTGGGTAGATTGCATAGGTGGTGATGACGGTGATGGTTTTGGGCGACGTATTCAGGTGACTTGTCATTTTTTTTGGAAGGAAGAAGATGACACCGTTTGAATGACGTTGTTCAAGTTGAAAGCTGAGAAATAACAGAGATCGTGATACGACGTCATTTGAGTTCGAGTTGTTCAAGTAATGACGTGTCGTTGTAGTTATGAATCAGACAACTTGTTGTTGTTGATATGTGGACTAAACCACTTACTGTTGCTGTTATGGACCAGAAGATTTTGCGTTGCTATCACCCCCACTACCACATAGGCGTTCAAGAGCCACATTTGGAGAAGTTCACCACACTTCCACATGGGCGTTCAAGAACTACTTCTTGAAGGACATCATCCCTACTACCACGTGGGCATTCAAGAGCTACCTCTTAGAGGACTTCACCCCCACTAACGTGTGTGTGTTTAGGAGCTGCCTCTTGGAGGTTTGTGATACCTTAGTGGTTCGCGGTTCGTGGCTCGTAGCTTGCAGAGGTCACCATATCGCAAAGCTCACCAACTCACGAAGTTCACCGACTTGCCTCACGGAGCTTATGCACTTCATATAGTTCACCACCTTACAGATTTCACCAACTCTCGAAGCTCATCGAATCACCTTGCGGAGTTCACCAACTTCAGGAGTCGCTCGACTCGAGGAGTCCACCAGCTCAAGAGATTCATCATTACGTCCCCACTTTGTGAAGTTCACCATCTCTTCGTGTTGGATCAAGGGTGACCAACATTAATTTCCTTTTGCATTTTGAAGATGTACAAAATGATTGACTTGAAGTGGAACACGTTAGAGAGCTCGGAGTTGCGAAACAAGCCACTACAAGTGCTTCACGTACGTCAACAAGGAGTCACGTACATGAGATAGGGTCTGAAGACAAGTAGAAGTCATTGGAACCCTCTGAAGCACATTTCACGTACGTAAGGATAAGTTCATATACGTGTGTTGTAATTAATGTACGTAATATATAAGTTCACGTACGCAAAGCTTGCCCAAAGATGATCAACGTACGTGAGATGAAACAAACGTACGTAAGCTGAAGAATTTGCATATGACATACGTGAGAATGAAGTGACGTACGTGAGATTGGCACAGATAGATGCAACGGGCAGAAACGTACTCCAACGGCTATTTTATCTCCACCAACGGTTATATCACTTGAAGAGGCTATAAATGCATCAAGGAAGGGTAGAAAAACATGGATGATCATATGCTTTCAAGTCCAAATCATTTTCATCATTCCCCTTACTTCAAAATACCAAATCAAGCTAGAGATCAAGATTAAAAGCATCAATCTCAAATACTCAACTCTAGCATATAGCCTTCATTTTTTATAAACCATTTGTAAACACTTTGAGAGTGAGAGATGTTTGTTGTGAGCCTAGAGAAAATAACATTGTAATAGCTTTAGAGG
>CAODLS011104688.1:0-18461 GCA_948243855.1 Flueggea neowawraea | reverse complement strand
AAAGATGGGCAGGGAGAATCCATGCGAAATGAAGTTAGGAGTGATTAAAGTGGACAGCGAAGAAGAAATTAGCGAGGAAGTGGTGGCTACTACATTAAGAAGAGCTTTGAGATATTATTCAACTCTTCAGGCTGAGGACGGATTCTGGCCTGGCGACTACGGTGGCCCTTTGTTTTTGTTAGCTGGTTTGGTAATTGCTCTCTTCATTCTTAAACGTCGGCGGGCCCTTTCTCAATATGCACGTTATTGTTTTGTCTTTCTTAACGTTGATTATGGTAATTATAACAAAAATAACGATATTAATAATAAGAAAAAGAAAATTGATCCATTCAGAAAAGAAAAGAAGAAGAACTTTGATGGTATAATTATTAATTAACCATATAATATTCTCCTACTTGATCTCCTGAACAATCTTTGGGAGGTATAACTTTATCGAACGAAACCGTATGGAGTTAGCATCATAACTGTTGGTTGAAAGATAACAATCTTATCTTTACATTCTTTATTATATTCAGAATACATTAATTAATCCGGCCTTAGCTCCAACAAAACTTGTCTTTAATGTCGTCTCCACCTGAAATTAATTAATTGTTATATCTAATTCTACTTTTGATTTTATATGTATATTGTGGAAAGAATTTAAATAGTATTCAATAAGAAAGGAAAAATGGTTGAATATGATTATACGATATGCTGTAGCCTATTTTGGGTTGCCAAAGAATAATGCATGCGTGAGTTTGAGCTGTCATTAAGAACATAAGAACAAGCTAATTAATTTAGCAGCTAAGACAATAAATAATATATACATATATGTACCCACAAGCAAGCAAAGCGGACATATAGTTTTGTTCAAATTTAATGCAAAATAGTTATGTTGAAATTAACGACTTGCACAGGTTATTACACTGTATTTGACAGGGGCTCTGAACGCAATACTTTCGAAGGAGCATAAATGGGAGATACGCCGTTATCTTTACAACCACCAGGTATATAAGTGTACGACGCCGTAGTGTGTGTATTTTGAAATTAGTGACAACAACAGTGATTTATGAGTGAGAAATAATGGATTGGAGCACAGAATGAAGATGGAGGGTGGGGACTGCACATAGAGGGATTAAGCACGATGTTTTGCACAGTACTGTCCTATGTGAGCCTCAGGTTGGTAGGGGAAGAAATGGACGCCGGCAACGGTTGCATGGAGAAAGCTAGAAATTGGATTCTCCGTCACGGCGGTGCTGTTTGCATTCCCTCGTGGGGCAAAATGTGGCTTTCAGTAAGCTTTTTATTTAACAATTACTATATTCCTTATCTAAGCATCCTTCCAACCATTCCTACCTACATGTAGGAGTAGGACCAGACAATGACTAGTTAATTAATTGATTAGTACTGAAAATCAACATTAATATATGTATCATCACGGCATCAACTTCAAGAGGTAAGTTGCATTGGTCGACCCTGAAATGAAAAGAGTAATTAACTGAAATGTTAATTATGATACAGCTGGCATTCATCTTCACTATTTTATTGATTGAAAGTGGTCCGTCCAATTCGTATCAAAGCTGACAAATTTCTCTCGGAATATTTTCATGATATATTATGAGAGAAAGGATAATGAGAAAAACAAAATGATATGATGCGTAGGTACTGGGCGTTTACGAGTGGAGTGGGAACAATCCATTACCACCAGAAATATGGTTACTTCCTTATTTGGTCCCCATACACCCTGGTATGGTCTGTCATCCTTAACTTTATTCTCTTCTTGTAGTAATAAGTTTCATTATGAAAGATATTAATTATGATTAAATTGGGGAAGGGCAGGAAGATTTTGGTGCCACTGCAGAATGGTATATCTGCCAATGTCATATCTATATGGGAAAAGATTCGTGGGCTCCGTCAATGCTCTCGCTTTGTCCCTTAGGAGAGAGCTCTATACCATTCCCTATCACCACATTGATTGGAACCGTGCCAGATTTTCATGTGCCAAGGTTTTTACTTCTTTTTCCCATCACAAACAAGGACTAGTTTGTCAGTTAATTATTGTCATTTAACTCCTAGTCAATTAATGTAGGAAGACCTGTACTACCCACATCCCCTGGCACAGGACATCCTGTGGTCATGCCTTCACAAGTTTGCTGAGCCACTCCTTACCAAATGGCCTTTCTCCAAGCTAAGACAAAGGGCCCTAAACGTTGTAATGCAACATATCCACTACGAAGATCACAACACTCGACATGTTTGCCTTGGTCCTGTTAATAAGGTTATTATTGACAACTAATCCAACTTATATTATATCATTTCTGTCTTAATATATTATTTGATCAATTTATATTATATATATATATATATATATATTCACAGCCATAACATATAAATATTAGGTGCTAAACATGCTTTGCTGTTGGGTAGAGGATCCAAATTCTGAGGCATTCAAATGCCACCTCTCTAGAATCAAAGATTATCTATGGATAGCAGAAGATGGAATGAAGATGCAGGTTTGGTTGAATTGATCATTCATACCCCTTAACTGCATTCCCAAATTTGGAGTTCTTACTACACAACCAAAATTTCCAATCACAGGGTTACAACGGTTCTCAGTTGTGGGACGTTGCTTTTGCTGTTCAAGCATTCCTTGCCACCAAACTTGTTGACGAATGTGGTTCCGCGCTCAAGAAAGCACATAATTTCATCAAAAACACACAAGTAATAAAATTCTGTAACATATTTTCAAGCCATCTTTATCTATGCTGAGTATAACATTAAAATTTAACTCTGAAATTCAAAACAAAAGATTAGGGCCAACAGCTCCGGTGATATTGGTCAATGGCATCGCCACATTTCTAAAGGAGGATGGCCTTTCTCCACGCCAGATAATGGCTGGCATGTATCTGACACTACTTCTGAAGCTCTAAAGGCAACCATCGTTTCTCACCTTCATAGATAAGAACTAGTCCTTACCAAGTGAGGCATGTATAGGCTGTATAGTTAACATGTAAATGAAATAAAAACTCGTTTGCAGGCTGCAATTCTGTTATCTCAAGTGTCTCCAGAGATTGTGGGAGAAGCAATACCAGCAGATCGCCTCTATGATGCTGTCAATGTGATATTGTCGATGCAGGTATACTATATACTTGTACATGCAAGCAAATGAAACAATTTTTCAAGAGTAATTGAATTACAATATCAGATGATAACATTGCAGAACAATAATGGAGGTTTTGCTTCCTATGAGCTTACAAGGTCGCACCCGTGGATGGAGGTATCCTTTTGAATTTCTGTTCTGCTTTTTTTTCCCCTTGTTCCCAAATGATGGAATGAAACAAATTAAAGATTTAGTTCAGAATATGAGGTAAAGACTTTGCTTTCAACTGCTGCAGATGATGAATCCAGCAGAAACATTTGGAGATATTATGATAGACTATCAGTAAGATGGATGAAGCAAATTTGAAATGTTTAAACGAAATTTACATATGCAGAGCCATATGCGTCTAACACTAGCTACTAAATTTAGGTATGTCGAGTGCACTTCGTCAGCAATTCAAGGACTCAAATCAGTCATGAAGAAGTATCCAGGGCACAGAAAGACACAAATAGAATCATGTATTGACAGGGCTGCTCACTTCATTGAGAGCATTCAACAACCTGACGGCTCATGGTAAAAAAATCTTCTTGGCTTTGTTCTTTACATGTAATTTGTGCAAATTAAAGGAATAAAAAATGATGAAATGCTGTTTACTAGGTACGGATCATGGGTAGTCTGCTTCACGTATGGAACATGGTTAGGAATAAAGGGTCTGGTAGCTGCTGGAAGGACCTACCAGAATAGCTACAGCATTAGAAAAGCATGTGAATTCTTGCTCTTCAAACAGCTTCTTTCTGGTGGCTGGGGAGAGAGCTATCTTTCATGTCAAGAGAAGCTAACAACAACTAATAATTGTTTTTTTTTTGTTTGATTCCTCAATTTCAGTAAACTGTAAGCCTATTGCTTTGTTCAATCGTCTTTAATTCACTCATCATGACAAACTCTGTTGTATGGGTGGGATACAGGTATATACAAACTTGGAAGGCGAGAAATCACACATAGTGAACACAGCATGGGCAATGCTGGCTCTTATGGAAGCTGGGCAGGTATAGAGCATTGATGAAGCACCATTTACAGATAGAAGGTTACCATTAGAAGCTTTTAACGTCGTCTTCTTTTGTGCATATTTAGGTCCGAAGAGATCCAAGGCCTCTGCATCGTGCTGCAAAGGTGTTGATAAACTCGCTGATGGAGAATGGTGATTTCCCTCAACAGGTAAAAACTGTTACTATGTGCATATCCACATCAGTGCATCTCTCTTCTAACAGATGCCAATTCTTGAACTTTTTGTGTCACAGGAGATCATGGGAGTGTTCAATAAGAATTGCATGATAAGTTATTCCGCCTACAGGAACATATTTCCAATTTGGGCGCTTGGAGAATATCGAAATTGTGTACTGCTCGGATCTCAAAAAAATTAGCATTCCACATGAAAATGAAAATGCACTATTACATATTCAATATATTAATATATTTTTTTAAAAAAAGCGTCAATTTTTTTATTATATAATTTATCAATTTGTAAACTACATTTATTACTTGTAATCTACTTGTGTCGAATATGTATGTTGCTGTTGGTGGTGGTGGCGGTGATGGCGAGCCTGTGTTTGTTAATGGTGGCGGGTCGTTTGGGTTGTTGTTGCGGGTGGAGTGGCCGTTGGTGGCTGCCCCTTGGTGGCATTTGTTGCTGGTGGTCGATGGTTGATTAGTGACGACTGTCTTGATATGGGGGCCCGTTTCTGGCGATGGATGGCAGTCATTTGGTGGTGGGCAACGATGATAACGACTTTAAGGATTCACTGTGGCTTTCATTTCCGGGTGTTTTTGCTTCTTGTCGTGTTGCGGTTTGGTTAACGACTTCCTTAGCATATTGTGCTGCTATTTGTTGTGCCAATTGTACTTCCGCTTTTACAACATAGACAAAGACCATCTTCGGTGATCTTTTCTGTATGATTAATTTTTTTGTCTTTGGCAGCAATTATGTTTGTTTTTATTTTGAGAATTATGTTGATTCTCCGAGTGTTGTATTCGTTAGCCTTGTCATTTGGCGTCTTATTCTGCCAATTTGTGCTGTAATTCTTCGCTATGTTGCGACGGACAAAATTTTGTTGGAGAATTTTCCCAGGGACGCCTTGGTTGAGTTTGGAGAGTGGAAGCGAGTTGAGGTAAGAGAGAAAACAACACCAAGATTTATAGTGGTTCGACCAACCATGCATACGTCCACTACCTAAGTCTCACTTAGGATTTCCACTATCTAGAAGATTGATTCTAGCTCAATCCAACAAAGTCTTACACCAAGGTTGATTATGACTCACACCTCTAAAACCAACAAGGTTGATTACGGCTCACACCTCTAAAGCCAACAAGGTTGATTCCGGCTAATACCTCTAAAGTCTCACAATGTTGTTTTCTCTAGGTTCACAATAAACCTCTCTCACTCTCAAAGTGTTTACAAAATGATACAAAAGATGAAAGCTTTATACTAGGAGTACATGTGTTTGATTGATGCTCTTGATCTTCTCTCTAGCTTGATTTTGGTGTTTTGGAGTGAAGAAAATGATGAAAATGATTGGGAGTTGAATCCATATGATCATCCACATTTTTATGTCATTCTTTGATGTATTTATAGCCATTCCAATTAATATGACCGTTGGTGGTGAGAATATGACCGTTGGAATGCATTTCTGTCTGTTGCTTCCTGGGTTGATGATTTACTCGAGTGACACATTTAGATTACTCGAGTGATCAGATGCATTGATTACTCGAGTGACAATTTTTGTTACTTGAGTGAGACAGTTTCAGCTCGTATCTCATTCCTCTGTTCTTCGTGCATTACTCGAGTGATGACTTGGCTTACTCGAGTGAAATAAACTGGGCACAAATGTTACTTAAGTGAATAGGCATATTACTCGAGTGAGGATTTGACAATATCATTTTGTTTATCATTAAAACACATAAAAGTTCTTTAATATTGATCACTCATGATCCAACAATATCTACCTTTTTGATGATAACAAAACTTTTATGAATTTAAGCGTTACATCAAAGGCAATGAATTTGATCAAGAATTTCATCATTGTCAAGATGTTAGGAAAAAAAAAATTAGAAAATCATATCAAAAATTTTAAAATTTTCATTTCCCTTTGAAAAACAATTCGTGCATCATTTAAAAATATTTTGAATACATCATTTCTCCCCCTATAAAAATGATTTGAGAAAATTTTTTAAAACTTATTTTCTCCTCCTATATAAATCAAAACAATAAAAAAAATGAAAGGCATTAAGGAAAGTGGAAAGATAGTACCAAAATTGACATCTCCAATAATGTAGGATTTTTACTCCAAAGATGTTAAGTCTTCTTCAATGGAGACTCGCTCTGATACAACTTGTTGGAGAATTTTCCCGGGGATGCCTTGGTTGAGTTTGGAGAGCGGAAGCGAGTTGAGGTAAGAGAAAAAACAACACCAAGATTTATAGTGGTTCGTCCAACTATGCATACGTCCACTACCTAAGTCTCACTTAAGATTTCCACTATCTCAAAGATTGATTCCGACTCAATCCAACAAAGCCTTACACCAAGGTTGATTACGACTCACACCTTTAAAGCCAACAAGGTTGATTATGACTCACACCTCTAAAGCCAACAAAGTTGATTACGACTCACACCTCTAAAGCCAACAATGTTGATTTCGGCTCATACCTCTAAAGCCTCACAATGTTGTTTTCTCTAGGTTCACAACAAACCTCTCTCACTCTCAAAGTGTTTACAAAATGATACAGAAGATGAAAGCTCTATGTTAGGAGTACATGTGTTTGATTGATGCTCTTGATTTTCTCTCTACCTTGATTTTGGTGTTTTGGAGTGAGAGGAATATTGAAAATGATTGGGACTTGAATCCATATGATCATCCATATTTTTCTACCATTCCTTGATGTATTTACAGCCATTCCAATCAATATGACCGTTGGTGGTGAGAATATGACCGTTGGAATGCATTTATGTCCGTTGTAGCTTCCTGGGTTGATGATTTACTCTAGTGACAACTTTCGATTACTCGAGTGATCGGATGCATTGATTACTCGAGTGACACTTCTTGTTACTCGAGTGAGACAACTTCAGCTCGTATCCCATTCCTCTGCTCTTTGTGCATTACTCGAGTGATGACTTGGCTTACTAGAGTTAAATAAACTGGGCACAAATGTTACTCAAGAGAATAGGCATCTTACTCGAGTGAGGATTTGGCAATATCATTTTGTTCATCATCAAAACACATAAAATATCTTTAATGTTGATCACCCATGATTCAACAATGATTGCAGCAGTTCCTATTGCCACCACTAGCCTTATGCCACATAGCACAATTCATTTTAGGTTGAGTCCTCTTTTTTTCTTTCGTTGTCATGACTTCACTCTGTTAACACCTCAATTGACTTCATTAGTATTGAAAAAAAAGGAGTCCAATACTAAACATGAAAAATGGTTGTTATATTGGAATGATATTTACTATATAGATAGTATTTCAATACAAAGTGCAAGAACCCTAATAGTATTCTAATGTAAATAGACTTCGTCTATAATTTTTTTTCTAAAGCTTCAAAGATTATTTCGCAAATTAAAGTGTCATATTCAATATTTAATGTGACGGTTTTGGGTAAAAAATTTCAATATATTGTCAATACATAAAGTTGTGTATTTTTTCTATTGTTCTTATTTTCAAATAATACTAATTGAAAATGATCTAATTTTCAATTTCTACTTTTTTCTTATAGATCAAGAATGAATCCAATAAATTTAAGCGTAGAAGTTGGAGAGAATGATATTAAACTGTCTTAATAAAAACCATATGATCAAATTGAAGCAGCAAATAGATTTGTCAGCAGAATAGCCACACCATTTATCTATGAAATTTGACTGTGAAGATAGTGCTTATGAATTTTATAAATCATATGCTCATAGAGTTGGATTAGTGTAAGAAAACATTGGTTAAAATAAAATTCGACAGTGCATTGGAGCAACAGAAATATAAAAAATCTTAAATTCGAGAACATGTACAAATTTATTGAATCAGATAGTAGCTATATGTTTTTTAAAAAAATATTATATCCCTTTTATCTTAGTTACTATTAAAACTATTTTTTTATAAGTTGCATCAATTTTTATGAATGACAAATTAGAAGTTAAAAGTACTAAAATATAGGAACTAAATGACCAAAAACTAATTGAAGATGCTCCCATCGTTGAATCATCAGTCATTATCAAAAGTGTTTCATATTTTAATAAGTTATCTGACACTGATCATAAATCATTTACTAAATTAATTTAGGTTCTTTTTTACTTTACTAATACTTACTAAATTCAATATTATTATTTTTGGTTTCAAGTCTAACTTTGGTTTATTATTATTATTTTAATTTTCCTGTTTAGTATTGGGCTCTTTTTTTCTTTTTTTTTTAACACTAACGAAGCCAATTGAAGGTGTTAACGGGGTGAAATCATGGCAACGGGAAAAGAGAGAGAAACTCAACCTAAAGTGAATTGTGCTACGTGGCACAAGGCTAATGGTGACAATTGCAACTGTTGCAGCAAAATTTTGTCATGTTGCGACTCCTGGTAATCTCGACAATTTCGATTAATACAACATTTCATCATTGACAAAAAAAAATAATTGGACATATAGTTTGCATCATACGTCCAAAGTTGTTGTCAGTGGAACCCGCCAGTTACAAATGTTGTTTTCTTTTTTTCTTTTCTTTTTTTCTCTTTCTCTCCCTCTATTTGTCGGTCTTTACCATATATCTCTTTTATTTTTCCATACTATTTATACCCCTTTAAAATATACTAGTAAATTCGACACGCGCGATACGCATGTGATTTTTATCAGTAAATTCATATAATAAAATATAATTTTATCGAGATTAAATGAAATATGAAGTGTGGCTTTTATGTAGAAATAAATCAAACTTTAAGAATAAAACGGAATAACATTACTCAAATTGTATGAATGTAAAATTCTTTAAGTCATAACAATAAAAATTTGATATTAAATTATTTGATTAACTTAGTTTTATTTCTATTAAATATTTTCTTGTCTTAATTTAGTTTTTTTTTTATTTCTCAATATGACTATGTCTTTTAATTTCATGATTTTTATGTTTTACGTCTAGTTTGGATTTTATTTTTTTAATGTGATTTATGTGGAGTCTCTTTTGAAAATATGAGAAATATTATTCGTCGTTTTGTGTTAACATCAATCTTTTGTAGATTTTGTTTTTGTATAAACTGAGCTTAAAACGTAGCTTCTTTAAGAATAGATAATTTGTCAATTCCATTTGAATCAAATATATGGTATATAAATCATGCAGACCACTGATAAAAAAAAATCATGCAGACCAATAATATAGTTGGAACTGATAATCAAACCAAATTGTTTGATTGAAAAACTTCATTATCATTAGCATTACTTCATCCATAATTTTTTTTTTAATTTTGACTTATTTACTAAGCTAGTCAAATGAAATTTTGATATGTTTAAATATAATTCAAAAATTTAAGCAAATAATCTACAAATTGAACTGTCAAGTTTAATCACAAATTTGATGTCAAACTTATCTAATAAATACATAATGTTGTCTACTCTATTTTATTTTTTTCATCTATATGACTATTACTATTTAAAAAAACAAATACTAAGCATATTTGTATTGTACCAATGAGCTACAAGACATTCGATCTCCAGTTGGAGTAAATAAAATAACTTATATAAAAAAAGTAGGTATGTATTGTATGATTAAATTAAATTAATTATATTTAAAATTTTCTAATGTATATTGTTCATTTGTTTGGTCAGTATAAATATGTTTTTTTTTTCGATACACTCTACATAATAAATTGCTATTTAGAAAAAATATATATATTACATGAAAAAATAAGTTGTACTTTGTGGTGGAACCTTTATTATATGTGTGAAGTTTTATCATAGATGTAAAGTTTTTATTCATTCAATTAATTAAGTTAAGATTTGAAAAAAAAAACTTCTAATAGAGACTTTGTTATTTTAAATAAAATTATATTCATAATTTTTCACATTTATATATATTTTGAAATGAAATCTTCTGAACTTTTTTTATTGAATTGAATATTTTTTTGCAATGCATATAAATAAGAAATTATTATTTAGAAACAAATAAGAAAAAGATAAATATTTTAAATATATTATCAAAAATATCTCAATGATTTTGAATCTCTTTTTCTCTCATTTGTTGCATTTGGATGGAAAGTTTCACCACAAAAAAAAGGTAATATTTAAACAATCAATGGTTTTTTATTAATAAATTAATATTAATTTTGTGTATAAAATAAAATTACTAATAAAATACCAATTGTGATCACAAATTGTTACCACAAGTGTTCATAATGCTATATTGGCGTGGTCATAATTCTTTTTATAAGTTTGACTTTATCGTATTTAAAATTAGAAAGATAATTCAATTAACATTAAACTCTAAGTAAAAAACCTATCAAATAATGGAAACTCTAAATCATGTACATTTAGTAGTAATACAATAAAAGAGTATTTTAAATCTTTAGTTAAGGGTATATTCAACTTTTTTTTTATTTTTCAACATCCATAATTTAATAAAAAAAATTCCCGTTACAATGTTTTGGTTTGTGGTAATAGAGAACTACATATATATGACAGAAATGCTACGACAGTAATAAGCCAAAAATTATGTTAATTGTTAACTTTAACGTTGACATGCTTTAAAACAGTAGCAACAAATTATGCTAATTGTTAGATTTAACGTTGACGTGCTGAATTGATGCAGTTAACCTTTTTCACATTTGGGGACTCCGCCGTGGTATTTTTAGAAAATTAAGTTTGATGAAGAGTATTTAAAAAAATATTTTATCAATTTTTTAATCTTTTTTTTATGGAACAAGCTGAATTTTTTAAAGCAATACTCATTTAGAAAAATTTTGCTTTGTTTTCTTCTCATGGTTTTTATGAGCGAGTCAAATAGAATTTTGATATGTTTAAATATAATTCAAAAATTGAAGCAAATCATTTACAAATTGAATTGTCAAGTATCACAAATTTGATGTCAAACTTATCTAATAAATATATAATATTGCCCACTCTATTTTAATATTTTATTTATCTAAATATTACTATTTTAGAAATAAATATTAAATATGTTTGTATTGTACCAATGAGCTACAAGACATTCGATCTCCAATTGAAGGAAATAAAATAACTAATAAAAAAAGTAAGTTTGTATTGTATGATTATATTAATCAATTATATTTAAACATTTTTTGATCTCTATTGTCTGGTCTATATAAATATGTTATATATATATATATATATATATATTACATGAAAAAATAAATTATATTTTGTGGTGGAACCTTTATTGCATGTGTGAAGTTTTATCATAAGTGTAAAATTTTTATTTGTTCAATTAACTAAATTAAGATTTAGAAAATATTTATAATAAAGACTTTATTATCTTAAATAAAATTGTATTCATAATTTTTCACAATTATATATATTTTTTGAAATAACAATAAACTACATTTAATTCAAGGATTTACAATAGTTTGTTCTTAGGGGTTTAGGGCCTCTTAATATAGATTAACTTTATCAATATATGATAAAGTAGAAATAACTGTTAAGGTTATCTATATTTCCCAAACCATCATCTTGTTTTTGGGAGTTTATATTTCATTTCTTAATAAAGTTATCTTTAATGTGTCATTACTATCTATCAAACTTAGCCGCCCCTTCACAATACTGCCATAATACACAAAATCCCTCTACTATATATGGATCACATTTGTAATACTTCGTCGAGTCGTGATCAAATTCCTTGTAGTGTTCCATTCAATCCTACTTTGATTTTGGTGGTTAGAGTGTTGAGTGAAAGATTTGTTAGTTTTCATGTGGAATTACTCGAGTAGACCATTGTGTTACTCGAGTAAGCCATGTTCTGGGATGAACACTTGGAGATATGTTACTCGAGTAAGCATATGTCTTACTTGAGTAAGAACTGGATCTGGGCAGGGGTCTATAAATACCCCCACTTGACTCATTCGTTCTCTCACTCTCATTTCTCTCTCTAAACACTCTCAATCCATCCAAGAGTCATTTCCGTTGGTTCCCTTCATTCCAGATCATCCTTTGAGGTAAGATTGAGCTTCCAAACTCTTCTTTACTTCATTTTTCATCATTCTTGCAAGAATGTTCATATTAGGGTTTTTGCATAATTGTCCATAAGCTCTTGTATTTGTTGTTTCTGTAAGAATGTTGTTAGGGGTTTGTTAGACCATAGATTTGGGAGTCTAGAAACACCTAGAGGTAGCCTAGATTCGTGGGAATCAAAGATGGTTATAAATGGGTTTGAACCATTTCGGGTTTGGGTGATTTCTTGTCTTTGTTGAGTTATTCTGAAGGTTTTGACCATATATTTGAGTTCAGGAGTTTATTTATTGGCAATGTGGGTGTTTGGGTTCGTTTTTAATCTGTGAAATCAAGAGTTGGTCGACTTTAGGATTTCTGGGTAGTGTCTTACTCGAGTAACACATAGGTTTACACGAGTAAACAGATTTCGTACTCGAGTAAGCTAAGGTTGGTCTTACTTGAGTAGCAATTTGGCTTACTCGAGTAAGACAAGAGGTTTCTTACTCAAGTAAGTCACGAGTTACTCGAGTAAGATGGGGTTCTTAGGGATTCGTTTTGTATCTTTGCATATTGTCAATTTCTGAGAGTTCGGGGACTTATTTGGGTATTCTGACTACTTGAAAAAATTAGTTAGCTATCCTAGTATAGTATAAGGACTATTTTGTAATTTGTCAAGTCTCGGGGACTAGAACGTAATTTTACATAAGTTGAGGACCAAATTATAATTTTACGTAGAATTTGGATTTTAGATCCAGAGTGATAGATTATCATTCGATATGGATCATTTGGGATCTTTCGAGAGTCTGCATCTGCATTTTCACATCATGCATTTGATATTCCTACAGTACCACATTTGGATTTGCTTTTGATATATCTATCAATATATATTTGTTTTGTTCAGCTATTTGATCGTGCCCGAGAGACCAGCCACTGGCGAGTGGGGCTTGACGAGTGTTTGCACTTAGAGTTCCAGGTGAGTGAATGGCAGCTTTAGACACATAAGTTGTGTCTCGAACTACTATATGATTTTTGCTATGTTGAACATACTTTTAAATTTTGACTAATGATAAACTAATTATGTGTATTAATCAGAATTCTGCTTTGAAATTAATATATATGTATTATATATCTTCTCTCTGATTTTGATGCTTCTACGCATACTCTGCTTTAATACTATATATTAGTATGATTTTTGTTTTCTGATATGTGACTCTTACGTTACAGGGATAAATGTGACTTTTGGTATACCAACGCTTTGATAAGCCCAGCTATCAGGGTTATTAGTAGCCATGTGTTTTGATCCAACACATGATTTGATATGGATTATGGTAGAACCCACATACTCTGTTATTAGTGCTAGATGCACGCCTTCTGATTTGGTCTCATATGTCTGTATATGTTTTAACTCTGAAAATGAAAAATCGTTTTATACGCCTATGTGTATGTGTTTGCTTTGTTTGCGAACCTTTGTGAAATATTTTTGAAAGGCTATTATATATATATAGCTTGTATACCTATATATATATATATATATTTTATTATACCTGCTTGTGGTAGTTTTGAACTATTTTTAAAATAGTTTTTGTGAGGCACGTATGAGGCGATCTGGAGTTTTATTCTTCACTGGGCACTGACCTCCTTTGTTTCTCTATTTGTGTGATCCCTATTGAGCAGGTTCACAGATTTTGGCTTCGGCAACAGTTATGCATCCTTGTCACCAGTGAGACATTCTTTTGGTTAGTGATGCTCCTTTTATCTGGGCTCGTCTTTGTTTTGGTAGAGCTCCGCATTGGGATGTAGTTGGGTTATTGGGTTGCCATTTTGGCTTTTGTTATATGTTCCAGTGATTTTCCTCATATATATATTCATATATTTGATTTCTTATAAAATCATATGTGTTTTCTTATGCTTTCGATTATTAAACATTTTATCAAATGTTTTATTAATTTGAATCGTTTAGTAGTATGTTATGTTCTCTAAGGCTTGTGCGAGATGTGTCGGACTCCCACAAACGGTTCATCTCGTACGCCGGTTGCAGACTCGCAATGGGTCGTGACATTTCCATTTTTCAAAATCTATTCTTTCCTATCCTTCCCAATTGCACCACAAGCTAGCTTAGTATTGTTACTCCCTCTCACACTAAATTTTATCCTCATGTTATTCACTACAAAGAAAAGGGGTTTAGTATTGAACAAGACTTGTCACTAAATATATAATTCCATCGATAATTAGAGATAGCGACAAATTTTGTCGTGGAGAAAGGCCTTGCTAATTTCATTTAGCATGGAAATTCGTCGCTGAATTTGTGAGGAAAATTCCAACAGACCATCTTCTACCTTATAGGTCATACTTCTCCATTTTTCAAAAACTATTTTGCTTGTCCTTACCAAATTACCCACAAGCAACCTATGTATTATCACTCATCCTCAAGATTTCATCCTCATTATGTCATTCACTACAAAAGAATGACTCGCTACTTACTATAAAAAAAATTCGTAATTAAAGTTGGCGAGGAAAATTTTGTCGTTGTGAAGGGCCTCGCTAATTTCATTTAGCATGGAAATTCATCGTTGAATTTACATGGAAGGTTTTTTTATGCAAAAGCGAGGAAAGCTTCGACGTTAAATTTTCCAAAAAAAGTCAACAAATTTAATGAGGAAAAGGTCATGTTGTTGCTAAATTTTATTCATTCATTACTAAATTTAGCATCAAATTTGATATCAAATGATGTTGATTTTTGCATTTGATCAGCGTGAAAATTTGACTTTGGATGTCAATTTACTCCGACATAAAAAACTTTGTGCTATCTTTCCTATTCTCAACCGTAAACCATCATCTCCTTGCTCCTTCTGCTACATTAACCTTCTTGCGTTCTCCCTTCCATTAAAAGCCACCCTCCCAGGGCCCTTCCACCCTTTAAAACAAATTTAGAATATTTTCATCTTCATCATACACCACTTTCACCTATTTCATTCTCTTACACTTTTCTGCTCTTCATTAAGAACTACTTTCTGCTATTAATTACACAATTTTCTCAACTTTCTTGTGATAAGTCACTTTTATCAACTTATTCACGGTCCTTACAAAATATACAACCTCTTCACTCTCTTTCTACTAAACAAACCAATACATTAACTAACTAAATCACTTTAATTTTATACCTCAACTTTTTAGAAGTTTGGAACTATAATTTTTAGATGAGCAATTTTTTAGAATAAATTTTTAATTTGTAAGGTGAAGTTATGGGATGAGTCCTTTAAAAGTAATTGTTTGGGTAATTTTATAATGTATAAAAACTATTCATATCACTACTATAATAAATTTTGATAGTTCTAGCACCATCCTGATCGAAAAAGAAAAGATATTTCTAGTGACATTGCAAAAAATTAGGGAATGGGTGTTTGATTTATTCTAGGAATTATTGTATTCAGACAACAAATCTACTTTAATGTATAGTTTTAGCGTGGCAATGTAGCAAAAATTTAGGGAAATTTATTTAGGGGTAATTTATTTTTTTTTTTGATTTTTCATATCCGTACTTTTATATATAGTAAATATAAGTATAAGGATAGATTTATTGGCTTTGTAACCCACCTAAGCCTGCTCTATCTCTATCCTGGATCTAGGAGGATTGCGCCAGAAATTAATAAAATCATTCTTTTCTCATCAATATATATATATATATATATATATATATATATATATAAGTGTACAGATGTGGATAAAACTTTTTTAGACTATTGTACCTATATTTGTTTTCAATAATTACAAATAAACCCTTATTATTGATTTTTCAAAATAATTTATAATTATCTTAACAAAAAATCTAAATTTTTTCTATTCCAAAAAATCTAATAATATGTAGTTATCTTAACAAAATCTAAACTATATCTCTGTTTTGAATTTTTTTTATCTTTATCTATTTACTCTTTAATTTAAGTTTTTTATTCTTTTCCAATGCACCTGGATTATTTTACTTTCTCTCGTCGAGTGATTGCATTAGCATTAATGCATAAACTACAAGTAGGTGTCGTCTTTGATAGCGTATTTTTCTTGCAATTGGCTGGGATGTCTATTTCGTTAGAAGACATACGGGACGCAGATCCATGCTTATATAGTAGCTGCAAGCAAATTTTTGGAGATGGATGCTGAGTTCATTGATTCAGATGCTGTGGGATTGACATTTGTTTGTGAAATTGATGAGTTGGGATGTCGAAAACTTGTGGAACTTTGCCCTGTTGGGAAGAGCATTGCTTTAAATAGCAAAAATAGGGAGGAATATGTCAGTCTCCTTGTGCAATATCAATTCGTCACATCTATCTCTGAACAAGTGTCTTTTTGCAGAAGGTTTTTCTGATATTCTTTCCAATCCAAGGCTTCAGAAGTTCTTTTTCCGAAGTTTAGAGTTTGAATATCTTGGTTGGATGTTATATGGAAGCGAAAAAGCTCCCTGCGTAGAAGACTGGATGGCTCATACTGATTACAGTGGATACAAAGAAACTGATCTTCAGATATCCTGGTCTTTGAAGGTATGTGTTTACAGAATTTCCTTCTGATTATATCCTTTTCTGTATACACATTTTTTTCAGCACAGTATTGTATTCCCTTCCTTTTATTGTTTATACTGTTAATTCTCATTGTGTATGTCATAGATAGATAGAAAGTCTTTTCTTTCCTTTTCTTTTTTTTATGAATGTCAAATTACGAATCTTTTTGAAAAGAATGTAAAAAGATAGGCGTGACCATCTTTTCATGACTCATGAGACATCAAATGTGTTTTTGGACCCAACCAGGGAAATTCTTAACTATATGACTCTGCTCATACACGGATCCACCTTGACTCATGTTTCAAGAAAAATGTCATTTTCTGATTGATTTAGTATATGAGTAGAGTCATACACTAAGTGTAGGCAAGAATTTTTCACCCAACAAAACTTAAAGAAGTTGCTAAGTTCAACTTTAATTGCATTCCATTTGGGATGGGAAGAAAGTCAAGTCCTGGTTCAACATTGGCATTGGCCTATGGTTCAGTGCTTTGATTGGAAGACTGATGGAGAAAAGAGTGATACTCGAATGGGAGCGAATATCAGTACCACTATGTCTCAATCACTTGCGTGTGCTCCCCCAGTTCATAACATCCCATTTCCCGCCTAATTAATCAGGTAAACATAAAATTGAAGTAAGTTTAGTGTAAGATGGAGAATATGAATGTACCGTACTGGAAGAATAATGTTTTTTATTTGTTTGTTGTGTGTTATTATATATATTCAATAATACTTACTTCACATGCTTTTTAATGTACCAAAAATAAATAAATAAAAATGTTCCATTTTTTTTGTTATTATATATAACTAGATTGTGAGTGACATAAATTAGTTTCAAATGCCAAATGTTTGATGAGTGATATAGATTTAAGTTTTAAAACTTAAAAAAAAATTATCGAACTTAACATTCGATCTGCAACATATTCTCTAACTAAAATTCTCTAAATTGAGTGATTAATTTATTCTTACAGCGTTGAATATTGAAAATTTTGGATTAGATCGATAATGGTTACTACAACCTATCTATATTAATTATGTAAAAATTATTATTTAAAATTATACAACAAAATGATAATTTAAAACTATAAATCCTTAAAATTATAAAAATTAAATAAATAATTAAAAATGGCTCGTAGACTTCCATTATCTATTAATCTACTAAACATTTAATAAATTTATCATTAATAAAATTGATGCAACTATAAATAATAAATAATGTTTACTAAACTCACATTAAAATATCAAAAGACCATTCATATGTCAATCAAGTAACGGTCCCATAAAATCATCTCAAACAAAGAAATATTATTTCTCATCAACAGAAGAATAAACATAAATAACTTTTTAACTTACTTATTATCCAAAACACTATAATATATATGATTGTTTTGTGACAAGCAGTACTTGTTTTGTTTTTCTAGGTGGTTCATTAACTTTCATATATTGTAAATATGTTTATTCAAGTAATTGGTCTCAGTCGGTTTCTTTGGAGCTTTCCTCTTAGTTGTTGGTGGTGGTTTTGCAAGGAGAAGAATTATCGTAACTAACCAAGTCTAATAGAATTGTTCTTTATTGCGCATAGAATTGATATGTAAATCTCAAATTAAACCTATTCGTTTTCTTGATATATGGACTGTGTTAAAAGTCATCAGTCTA
>CAODLS011104666.1:0-14962 GCA_948243855.1 Flueggea neowawraea | reverse complement strand
GATGCATTTCATGTGAAATTTCTGACTTCTAACATGTTTCTAACCTAGAAACACAAACTCCAACACTCCCGGAGCAAATCTAACACCGTAAACTTAAAAATCTTCATTGTTGGACAATCTTAAACATCTGAACATCAACTCAAACATCGAGGTTCAAATTGACATCGAAGAAAGTTCAATCGAAATTGAACGGAGTTCGATAAAGGTCTTGTCAGAATTGAACAGAAAGCTATAGAGAGATTCACCGAAAGGGACGGGGTATTACATACTTCGACCCTCAAAAGAAATTTGTCCCCAAATTTCTAGAAGTTCAGATCAGAAGAATTACAAATGTATACAAAATGCTATCAGAATTTAATCTGAAATCAAACTCTAATACCCAAATCTCAAAATCAACTAAATCTCCAAATCATATTGTAATCTATAACCCTAATAAATCATTCTCAGAGAAGCTGAATAACACTCAGCTAACGTACCAGAGTACTTATGCCCACAATGCAAACAGACAGAGAATGCGTACCATGCATAATCAGAGACAAAAGGTACAGACTCATGTTACAACAGAATTAGACAAGCACAGATTCCCATGTGTAACTCAATAAAGTGAAGTTGCTTCAGAACATCAACTGACACTAAACAAAATTTGGTTAATTTGATGAGTAATGTTTCACCCATTTCTCATTTTCTTCTTCCCGACCCATTTCTGTGGAAAATCCAAAGGCAAAGTTTGGTTGTTTGCTACACAACCTTCTATAGTAGATGCCTTGCTCAATCAATGACTTATCAAAGATACCATACAATGCAATGCACAGAGAGTCAAGATTCATATTCTCAAAACCAAAGAATTATATGTCAGAGGACACAACCTCAAACACATATCAAGATCAAACTATAAAGATTCCAACAGATAAACAAACATGCGGAGTGCAAATGAATGAATTAGATGTTATCTGACTGGGTTATCAGATTTAGACTATAGTTGCAATTTCAACCCAAATACAATCACAGAGTACAAAGAATAGAACAAAACAGAACATATACAGAAAATATCTACAAAGATGGCTTAAGAGATTCCCAGAAATTACTCTTCTAGCAACTCAAGTTTAGAGTCCCAATGAATCAAATTCAGAAATCAATTCTCATACATGAAATCAGATTTGGATCACATCCAAAGTCATCGAAAGTCTCCTCTTGATAGCACCAAATACAACTCCTGAGTTGTCGTTCATCATTACCAGAACCACCTGTTAATCTCTCCAAACATATGATTCTCAATTATACCATCAAACTTTCATACGCACTTACAATCTCAACATCGAATTCTCCGAACTGCCATCATCCCAATCCAACATCAAACAACACCTCTTAACGTTAACCAACTCCGGACGTACCAAATTACATCGCAGAACCTTCAAAACTTAGGGTGAAGCAGACATTGGTGCATTCATCAAGTACTCTGCAACACCTCTAAAGCTCTGTTCGTATGACTTGGATCATACAACTAACTCCTATTATTTTTTCCTCTTCAGAATTAATGGCGAAACATTAAACAGATAAAACTCCAATTTCTTTTATTCCACTATGATCATCTGATATGGTGACACTATTATCGGGTCAACATCGTACTATACTTCCTTCGCGAATCCACTTCTCATGCAAGAGAAGACCTTAGTGTCTCCCAAATTCATTTCCAATCCTTGACCTTCGGTTGGAAAAAAGCTAAAATACCATTCACCACAAACATGACACTCCTTATGTCCCAACTACTGACACATTTACCGCATTAACATAATTTGCTCTGACCTAGCGGTCGAAAGCACAGTCGCTATGCAAAGCGATCCAAAGTGACTTAAAAAGTCAAAACCCAATTCAAACTGAGGATAACATCATATTCTCCATGTATAACATCTTAATAACAACCTTCAACTCAAGCTTAACTACAATAATCACGCAACCATGTGATACAGATTAGCTAAGACATAGCCACTCAGAAGTGACAGAACTTCAAAGGATTTCTAGCAAATACATCGCTAGCCAAACATACCAACAAAATGTAAGGTACGATAGAATGTACGATAGTAGAATCAAACAATATGTATTCAGGAACATACGAAAGTTCAAAGGGAACATATGCAGAAACATACAGAAATTCATTGAAATTCAATGGTTATGCCGAAGAATACAAAAATACATAGAGGTTCAAAAGATTCATACAAAAAATTACAAAAGTACACCGAAGTTGCAAAAGTGTACATTAAAAAATATACAGAAGTTTAGAAATAGAACGAATTCCATTTGATGTCGTATCTGAGGTCGAAACCTCCCAACGAACCGGATACCAAATTTGAAATTGACTTCCTTCACTGTGCTACCATAACCAAGAGAAATGGGACCCCCCTAGTCACCTACCCTTAAAGGATCCTGAGGTACTAGGTTGTCCTGTCTGGGACTCAACAACAAGTCGCTGAGGACATTCAATTATCATATGGCCCGACTGCCTATAGAAATAACAACTGTGTTTTGGCTTACCACACTACCCAAGGTTCTTCCTTTCACACTTACTGCATCAAAGAATTGGGCATCTACTTGTGCCTCTAACACTCGGAGCTCTACTCTGAAACTTAACACGTACACTCGACTTTACCGCACTAACATTCTGGCTGTCACTATACTGCCTTTGTCTTCCTGAGGAGTTTCTATATCTCTGCTCAGACTGACTACTCTAACCTCGATTCTGATGGCCGATCACTGATCCTCCAGTCCTACTCTTTTTAAGAGTTTCCTCTGGGTGCCTCTCATCGACATATTCAATAGACCCTACGGCCTTAACAATCTTTTCCACTATTTTCAATCCAAGAGTTGCAACCAATCTGCCATATCCTAGCAATAGACCCTTTTGAAATGTGCTCGTCAATGCCATCTCAGTACGACACTCCTCTGGCGCATACCTATTGAGGTATCTGAACTTCTCCTTATACTCAAACACAGACACACAAACATCCCCTGTTCTTGATGAAAATCAATTAACTCGTCCGATTTCTTATCCCTAATACTTTGAGGAAGAACAGACAAAACAAGCCCATTCTTGAACTCTGCCAAGTTAAGACACCTCATTTCTTAAAACCTTGCCACCACACCGCTGCACGACCACCCAGAAGGAAAGCTGCATATCTGATCCTTTCAGCGTCGTCAGTGAAAGGTGGTATAGAGTGTACAAATTGACATCAAAGAAATTTTAATCGAAAATTAATGGGGTTTGACAAAGGCTTTGTCGGAATTGAACAGAAAGCTACAAAGAGATTCACCGAAAGGGACGGGATATTACAATATCCAACCATTAAACACTACTGAGGCAAATAAAAACATGTTTCCTAGTGAAGTCCATTAAAGAGGATAAAAGTAAAGCTGATCTTCTTGACATGTGTCTGATCTCAACAATTCTGGTAATATGTAAACGAAAATCATGTGCCACTGACCAATCGAACAATTTTTCTCAGTAGTTCGCCAATTGCACATCCCACATCCAACACCTACATCAACAAGAAAAAGAATGAGACTGCCAATCAGAAAAGTTGACCTGGGAAATTCATTCAAATTATTTTCTATTTATTTGACATCAACCATTTCATCTTCTGTCTAGAATTGAGACCAAGTTGTAAAGCAGGAAAGTGTTTGTGTCGCTAAATACTCTCTCTGAGAGACTTCTATTTAAATCTTAAACAACAAATAATAATGTCAGCATTTACATGGAGCCACAAGTACTGTTTGTAGAGCAGTTACGCTGAAGAACCATACAATAATGTAAGAGTCTAAGAGAATAGGCAATTGAAGGTACCTGGCAGCAAAATGGAAAGATTCTCCCACCCAACCTCATAAAAGCTAGTAATAAGATCATAATATTTATTAACCTGAAATCCAACAACACAGTAATGCCAAATTACACCAGCATGGGACTGAAACACAATCGACTATCTGTTGATTTACAAATATATAAGCTAGTGAACTACCACACAATGACACAAGGCCCAATTATCGAATGATGAATGATTCAAGCCTCTACACTGCAAAAACAAATTCATTTCAAGTAAAAACACATGCTCCAATAAATCATGGATAAAAAGAATTGCAGAGAAATTTTTTCTTCTCTGAGGATAGAGCAAGTTGCTCTGAATTGCCTTCCAGAAAGAGCAACCAAAATGAGGAAAATAAAATCAAACATCAGTCTACAAAAAGAAAGAAAAAAAAATCAACCAATAACAAAGCTAAAGAATTAATAAAAGAATACAGCCAATTTTATTCTAACTAGCATCATCTATCTTATATACAAAAGCTCGATTGTATACAAACATTCAAAGCCTTGTTTGAAGATTCTAGATCTGATGTATACAGAAAGGAACAAATCAAATCAACTAATTGAGGCACCAAAACCACCCCATGTATGCACACTACCAAAAGATATAATCGACACTAACCAAAACAAAATTTTCTTCATGTTAACAAGTGATTCCATCCAAGCAATTATCAGTGACGAAATTGACAGATTAACCATGAAAATGAAAAAAACCAAACAATCGTATTCAAATAAGAAGAGAGAAAATAAGGAAGTGGAAAAGAAAGAACCACTTGTTCATCTCGACATCAGCTTTTTTGCAGACGCTGTTGGTGAAACGACTACCAATACACTTGATGGAGGTAAAGCCGAAGATAATCTTCTGTTTGCCATCAACGATGGTGTTAAGAATACAAAGAATGTGTTGGAAATCCTCATTTGCTACTAGCGACTAATGGTATTCACCCATTCTGCAACTCTTGTTAAGACCCATAAACGTTTAGTATTAAGAAAGATCAAATATTTTTTTCCCTTATTATGTACTCTGAACTATTTGTCCTCCCTTGTGCTCCCTTATTAAAAAAATTTAATGGCTCATATTAATCTATTTTAATCTAATGGTCTAAGACCATTTGTCTGATTGAGGCGGGTATTTAACCATCTGACTCTAGAATCCATCGTATTGAGACAGTTATATATGTTAAGTTTTTTTACATCATGTTAAGAGGTCAACCAATGAAGTTCATTATTTTAGTTTGAGCATCTGATTCTATATTTGGCTCAGTATGAGGGACATGTTCCCTCCAAGTTTCATTATTCCAGTTTCAGCATTGATAATTCGAAACAATGAAATATGAAATTGCTCATTTAAATTTTTAAATTTTATTTGAATACAGAATACCTTTATTTGGTTAGAAGTTAACGCTACTCGAGTTGGCTCATAAACTAAATTTTAATTTATTAACACAATTTAAAACTTAGACACATTAAATGCCACGCCATTTACATTGTTTTTTGACAAACTTAATTCGTTACAAATTTGTTACATATCTTAAAATTTGTAACTTTTTCTTTTACAAAAAAACTTTAAAACCACGAGAAAATGTGAGTTGATGTGAAGTTTGCATTTTTTTTAATTAAATAAGTTTAACATCAACTTTATATCAATATTTAACAGTAGAATTTGATAATGTGATAAAAATGATGACTATTTGAAACATTTGTAATTTTTCTAAATATATTGACTCAATAACCAAGCTAACAGAAAATGACCACACTAACAAACCCAAACAACGATAACATGGATAATATTTATCAACTGGATATAGCCGAGTAAGTCTGCTACATGTAGGACTCTAACACCCCCTCCCCCAAGCTAATGTTGGAGTGGAGCGCAGGCGAAGCTTGTCTCGGAGAAAGTAGAAGCAGTCCTTTGGAAGTGGCTTAGTGAAAATGTCAACCACCTGATCATTACTTGTAATGAACCGAACTTGAATAGTTCCATTTGCCACTTGTTCACGAATGAAGTGGTAATCCAGCTCGATATGCTTTGTTCGCGCATGGAAAATGGGATTGGAGGTGAGATGGATAGCACCAATATTATCACACCAGAAGGAGCAGGCATTGTTCAGCTGAAAACCAAGCTCAGAGAGCAGTGAGGAAAGCCACATTATCTTAGCAGTAGCATTGGCCAAAGCTTTATATTCGCTTTCTGTAGAGGATCGAGCAAAGGTGGGTTATTCTTTGCAGACCAGGAGATAAGATTCGTGCCAAGATACACAACAAAACCACCTGTGGACAGGCGATAATCTGTGCAGCCAGCCCAGTCACTATCCGAGAAGCACTGCAAATGGAAGTTAGCCAAATCAGAGATGAACAAACCGTCCTTCGATGTATGTTTCAGAAAATGAAGAAGCCGATTGGTGGCCTTCCAATGGTCAACAATGGGACATTGCATGTATTGGAAAAGTCGATTCACCGAAAAGGCTATGTCAGGTCGAGTAAGAGTGACATACTGCAGAGCTCCCACAACTTTGCGAGATAGTGAGGCATCTAAAAATGGAACACCATGCTTAGAAAGTGGAGGGGAGGATACCATCAGTGTTGGACAGGTATTAGCCTCTGTCATATTAGTCTTAGAAAGAAGATCTTGGACATATTTGTGCTGATTAAGTATGAGACCATTTGGCAACCGTTTCACCTCTATGCCCAGAAAGTAATGAATATCACCCATATCGTGAACATGAAAGACCTTTTGTAACTTAGCTATGAACCATGAAATCAAATTAGCAGAAGTACCAGTAACAAGGATGTCATCAACATATATAAGCACAAATAGTTGAACACCAGCCTTACGAAAAATAAATAAGGAATGATCATCTTTGGAGGAAGCAAAATCGAGTTGCATGAGATACTGATGAAGACGTTGAAATTAGCACGTGGTGCTTGCTTGAGGCCATACAAAGATTTACTAAGCTTGCAGACATAATAATGTTTGGAGGGGTCAACAAAGCCTACCGGTTGTGCCATATAAACTAGCTTATTAAGGAAGCCATGAAAGAAAGCATTAGAAACATCCAACTGCCTCACTGACCACTTCAGCATTGTACTAAGATAGAGAACCAATAGGACTGTAGGTATCTTAACAACAGGACTAGAAGTCTCATCATAGTCGGTACCGGCTTCTTGGGTATAGCCTTTTGCAACCAAACGAGCCTTATGCCGAGAAATTGACCTGTCGAGATTTCGTTTGATTTTGACAACCCATTTTGTTGCCAACTAGATTAACATCCCGAGGAGGAGGAACAAGATCCCAAGTGTGGTTGTGGAGAAGAGATGTCATTTCATGTGTTATGGCTTCGCACCACTGAGGAAGACTGGCGGTTTGTTTGAAAGTTTTGGGTTCAAGTTGATATTAGAACGAGATGGAGAGGAACGAGTTGTAGTAAGGGCAAATCTGCCTAAAGAATTTTAAGTTGTGGGTCAGAGAGTCATGGGGTGGTTACGCGAGTGAGATGGATTAGGCGGATTAGAAGGAGTGGTGGATGAGCGAGTAGAATGAGTGATGATGTTTATCCATGTTGGTAGTTTGGATGAGATAAGATAGAGTGGAGAGCGGGAAACAATGGGAGATGAAGTGGAGTGAGAAAGAGAAAGTGTTGGAGTGGGACACAGAGACATCTGTTTAGAGGGAGAGACGACATGTGGAGAGTGAGATGCCATAGCTAGAGGGTCAGATGACAGGTAGTGTGGGGAACGACAGGTGGCAAGAAGGGAGTTGGGTTGGCTTGTTGTTGGGCTGGGTCAGGTGATAGACGAGAAACATAAATGGCAGGTGTTAGGGTTGCGCTAGGCGACGTTTCGGTCGAAGTGTTTGCTGCTGTCAGTTGGGATTGGGTTTTGTCATGCAACGCTGCAGCAGCCTGTGAGAATGGGTGCCCAGTAAGAGTAATCCAAGGATCAGAGGAAACAGTGCCTGAGGACTGGCCAGTAGAATGAGAAGAAGATTTGTGGAAAGGGAAAAGTTATTCATGGAATTTAACATGTCGTGCTAGGAAAATGCGATTTGTCGACTGATCAAGACAATGATAGGTACTATGAGAGGAACTATTGCCAAGATAGACACATGGAGTAGATCGAAAAGAAAATTTGTGGGTGTTATAAGGACGAAGATAAGGAAAGACACTGCATCCAAATGGTTTAAAATCTAGATAACTGCACGGTCTCGAATACAGTAAAGTGTATGGCGTTTGGTGCTTAGTAGCTTGAGAAGGAAGATTATTAATAAGCATAATGGTTGTGTCAAAGGCAAAGGTCTAGTAACGAAATGGCACTTTAGAATGGGCAAGAAGAGTTAAACCAGTGTCAACAAGGTGCCTAATTTTGCGTTCAACATTTCCATTTTGTTCGTGGGTATAAGGACAGACAATTCGGTGGATTATGCCTGTAGATTGAAAATGCTTATGGAGTTGCTGAAATTCTCCTCCCTAATATGAATGAAAGGCCTTAATTTTTGTGTTGAATTGACGCTCAACAAAAGATTGATATTGAACAAAGATAGAAAACACATCACTTTTATTTTTCAAGAAATAGATCCAAGTAAAACGAGTACAATCATCAACTAAAACAAAGACAAAACGATGACCATTTATTGACAAAACTGGAGAAGATCCCCAGAGATCACCATAAACAATATCAAATGGAGCATGTCCAAAATGATCAACAGAGGCAAGAGGAACTCTAGCAAGTTTCCTAAGGGCGCACAGTGAACAAGGAGGAGCATAGGAGGAGAAACTAGGCAAATTATCTTTGAGAATGTGAGACACAATACGATAGACGCACATGCTAGTCATTGAAGGAAATTTTTTCCACAGAGGAGGCTTGTTTGAGAGGGTGATGAGCATAGACACCATTCTCACTAAGGCCGTGCATTAGAGTTTTGTGTGTGACCTAATCCTTAACAACAAAGTGGGTTGGCCAGAATTCAAAATAGCAAGAATTTTCAGCAGTAAATTTGCGAACAGAAAGAAGATTTTTAACAATTTGGGGAACATGAAGAACATTATTGCATTTTAAAGGACCACAAAAGGAAGGAAGAGAAGTTTTACCAGTGTGCGAGATGTTTAGGCCTTCCCCATCACCAACATGTAACTGACTAGAACCTATATACTCCTCCAAAATGCTAAGGTTAGCTAAATCTGGTGTGATATGATAATTGGTAGCTATATCAGGATATCACGTCGAACTAGAGCCTCAGTATGTTGACATTGGTGCGTCGTAAGAGAAATTTGTCTGGGGCCATAGAGTGTAATTTGATAGTGTGTAGCAGTGTTGGCACCGGTCTGCTGTGTGATTGCGTAAGCCACAAATTTGACATGGAGCTCGAGGGCAGAATGAATTTACAAGGAATTAGAAGCTGATCTTGGGAAGGACTGTTTAGTATTCGTAGAAGCTGATTGAGTCTTCTTAACCATATTTGCAATGCGTGGTTCTTGAGAGCTTTTGAGTAAAATTTCATGTGCCACCAACTGACTATGCAATTCAAAGAAAGAAATTGGTTTTGTTCTTAGATTTAGTGCAGTGATAATAGGATGAAATTCACTGCCGATGTTACGATACACAATGGCATTGAATTCTGTCAAAGAAAGAGGTCGTCCGACAGCTTGTAATTCATCTGCGAGTGCTTTAGCCTTCTGCAAATATTCTGTGACGAATAAGTAGTTTCTCTTGAGCTCTTGTAATTCTATATGAATTTGCAGTTATCGATTTTGTGAGATAGACCCAAAGGCCTTTTTTAGAGAGACCCAAACATCATAGGACGAAGTGAGTCTAATAATGTAGGGAAAAACTTCTTTACTTAACGAAGATAACAGCCATGCGAGGAGCATTTGATCTCGCTTAAACCAGGTAGCATAATCTAGATTTGGTGCGCCATTGGAGGTTCTCTGAGGTGGTGGGTTTTTGCTAAGAACAAGATCATGTAGGTTATGATAATTGGCAGAAGCTAAGTTTTCCATGATAGGTAATTTTCGGTGGTTAATTTGATTGCAAAAGAAAGATTGGTAGTGGCAGGTGGCGGCGGGATATTGCCATCAGAAGCAGGAATGATTGAGCTAGTGGAAGGCTCTATGGTATAGCTCTGATACCATGATAGATTTACGAGTGAAAAGGTTTTATTCAACTTTATTGAACAGCCGCTCAAGTGCCTTTATACTCAATGATACATATTGACTCAATAACCAAGCTAACAAAAAATGACCACGCTAACAAACCCAAACAACGATAACATGGATAATGTTTATCAACTGGATATAGCCGAGTAAGTCTGCTACAGGTAGGACTCTAACAAACTTTACGCACAATGCGTGCATCGGTATTCCAACTTTTAGTTTAAAGTCTACAACTCAAACATCCAACCACTTGGAGATTCAAAATGATTTCAATTTAGAGATGAACAAAGAAAATTGCCTTATGAAAACACATAGTGGCGACTTTTTTATGTTCGACACATGGCAGCAACTTTGACGGCAACGCCTCTAATGAATGTAATATCATAGTGTAAGGACGAGTATTATGTCCTAACTAATATATATATATATGACGAAGTTAGGATTCTGACTGGTATATATATATATATATATATATATGACGGAACTAGAATTTTGGCTAAGAGGTATTGAATCCCGGCTCTGCCTCTAATACGTGTGTATAGTGTCCAAAAAAATATTTGATGCATTTTTGTGGGATTATGTACCATATCAATGTTAAAGCAAGGACATGTGTGAAGAAGAGATAGCAAAGAAGCATACCTTGTCCTGGTCAGGAAGCAATGTGATCCATTGATGTCAATCATATGGAACTCTCCAAAGTATATCTACTAAAGTCCTCCTTTGTGTTGAAGAGTTGAAGCAACAAGAGGACCCTACACCACACAATATCAATAAGAAGAACTCTTATTAATGCCACAGTTCCATGGTTAAGCAACACTAATATGGCCCAGTAAGCTATTCCAATTTCTCAAATAGAATGAACTCAGTTTAAAAACCTAAACGTTGATATGGTACGTCATCCCATGAAAATGCATCAAACATTCTTAAATTGCATCTATAAGTTACGGTCACCCACAACCTTTATTAGTCACCAACAACCAAAAAACCTTAATTAATTTCACCCACAAATCAATTCACCTAATGATTCAACAATCTATAAGTTTCTAACTAACCCTAACTAAAACTGAAATTTGTCAAAAAAAAAGAGATTGGACCATGGATGGAACGGAGGGGGGGGGGGGGGTCTGGTGACCCCCCTTAACACCGGTAGAACCCCATATATAGTATGGGGTCCTGCCGGAGGTTGTAGCAGGATGACCCCCTGTGGTGAGAGACACATATAAAGGTTGAAGACAGGATGTTGCGTTCACTTTTTTTAAAACCTAGGTGTTAATTTTTTTAATTGTTGTGACTAAAACGACGTTTTAGTCCCAATAGTTTATATATATATATATAATGAGGCCCAAAAAAATAAAGGCAGAACAAAAGCATCCCGTCATTTGTCTTCAGACCATGAGGACTGAGGAGCAAAGCAAAACAAGCAGTGAAGCCCTGGCACCTTTGGGAGGGAAAGCCAACTAGGCTGTCGCCACCAAACCACGTCGCCATCGTCCGTCCGCCGGAGAAGGTAAGTCAGAGAACTCACTTTCTTTAAAAGTTTAAGTGTTTAAGTTGAAGTGATTTTTAGGGTTTTAAATTGAATGATTGATAATGTATATTAAAATAGTTACTGAGAGTTGTATTTAAGGGTTGAATTTGATAATGTTGATTGTTGAATTGTTTGAATTGAATTGAATTATTTATGATTAGGAGGGTGAGGAATATAAATATTGGGTTTGTAGAAGACTTCTTAAATGAGAACTTTTTGGTGGCGTTTTTGTGTTTGCGTAGAGTAGCTGATGATTATGCCAACTGCCAAGAAGTGAAAGAGGAAAGGCACTTGGAGAGGTGCTTATTTCCCTAAATGCAATGTCATTGTGGGGTATCACCGAGTCGTGTTGCTTGCCAAGTACGAGTGAGTTTCCTAGTCTCAATTTTTAATTTTTGACAGAGAATTGCAATTTGGCTTGAAGTTTCTTTCTTGACGTTGGTTTTAGCTATACCATATGCGGTGATTTAATTTGAAGTAGAAATTATATGTGCTTATGTGAATGATAAGCACAATTCTGCTTCCTCTCTTCAAATACAAGCCCATAACTCGATGGAGGAAAATGCTTTTCTGGATAACTTGATGAAGGAAAGTGATTTTCTGGATTTTTGATGTGTTTGTTGACACTTCAGTACATCACAATATTATTTATGAACTTAAAGAAACATTAATAGTAAAAATTAAATATTATATATTTTTTTCATGAAAGTTAAAATGTGCTAAATAGATTAAAACAATTGCTAAAAACTTAACAATTTATACTTTACAATATCACTTTATGCTTATTGTTGAGGGTTGTATTTTAGCGTTTGAATTTGTGGAGATAATGTATATATAAATGGTGCCCTGCTTGAAATTTCTTTTGTCTGTCATTGCAGATAATGTTGAACTATATCAAAACATGTAGTTCATCATGTATGAATGTATGTTGACTTCAAGTCGAAAGACTCAAATATCACTACTGCGATGAGAAATATTGATAATATATTTCATGTAATATTTCTTATAGTAAGCCAGTCTAATATCACGTTCTCAACATGTATTTATGCTTTGAACGACATCTCATGTCTATGATCAATAAAACATAATAATCTCACAGAATACATACTAATTTGTTTCATTATCATTCCCGTGATAATGAAAAATCATGGACTATTTAAAATAATATTCTTTCACCTTAAAATTTTGCTATCAAATCACATACTTGATGACATAAAACAAAATCAACTATATATAAATATTTTTATCAACTTATATTATAGAAAATAACACTATAATATAACAAAAATAAAATATTTCATATATTAAATTGAATAAAATATAAATGACAATGTTCATGCCATTATGCTAGAACATATCACTAACACCAGCCTTATCGATAACAACCTGAGCAATATTTGCGATGACTTGCACCATAATGACAATCATCAAAACCTTCTTTTCCTTGTCTTGCAAGTAGGGTTTTCAAGAAGGACCAACCAGTGCCAATAAAGACAATCAAAGTAAACAAGATCATCCGTTTCATGAAACTAAATATATAAAACAACACATCCCAACTGTGAGCACTACCAATACGTTTAATATACGACTATTCCTCAGTCTCACACAAAAAATTTAAGGCCTTCATCACAACAACAACAACGAGCATAAAAAAGTGAATTCTAAACACAATCAATCTCTTCACCCAAAATATGTAAGTGATAAAAAGAAGTAAACCCTAAGGAGGACTGTACATACGACAAAGAGGTAATCCCTACGGCTGCCTCTCTCGATGTTGTACATGACGAAGTGAACATCCATGGAAACTCCAACCTTATTGAGACAGTTTGCGAAGACCAGAGTAAACTGATCAGCCAAATCTATCTAAGCAAACACCGTGGAGAAGTTCGATTGCCCGTTCTGGAGCTTATCGAAGGGGAAAAAAAAATTGTGATAAGATCCGATTGGAGTGTGCACATCACTTCTATGTCCTCCAGTTATTGGATGACGTCTCGGGTGCAGAGGAAGAATCCAAGCTTCGAGTGGTCAAGATCATGGTTCTTGTCGGAGAAAGAGGTGTGAGACATTCAATTCGAGATGACCAGTGTGTGTGAACTCGAATTCGTCAATGGGATAATCGGGTGGCCGTCGACGCAGATATCAGAGAAACGAATCTCTGCGAGAGAGGGAGTGAGGAGGAGGAGAATTGCGATTAGAAGTGACATAAACGTTGTTAGAGGTGGAGGAAACAAAAAGGGTTTTCAGGAGTTTTGTCAGGGATAAAAGGATGGAAAAAAAAAAACTCAAGGTTGAAGAAGACATTTTTTAATGTTAGGTGTGTTATGGACATAACAAGGAGTAATTCATTAATATTTATTTTATTTTACATTATATATCACATCAATAAAATTAATGAAATTTTTAACGTTGAATGAACGTTTGCAAACCTTAAAAAGAGTAAATGAGTTTTTTTTAAAATTCAAGAGTTGTAACAGGACTATTTAAGGACGAAAAACATTTAACCGAAAAATTAAATGTCCAACCAAGTGGAGATGGCCCAGTTGGTCTAAAGAGGCCAGAGTAAGGTTTTGGTCCGAAAAGGCGTGGGTTCAAATCCCACTCTCCACGAGATTCTAAAAATTATTTATAAACGAAGTATTACATTTCTATAAGAAAATAATAGTTATTCTTTCATTGATTACAATGATGAATTATAAATGTATAAATCATAAAATTATATTACTACATTCATAAAATAATTTAAATATATTAAATATTAATCACAATTATATTTCATACTCATTATTTCAAATAAATCAAAATCCTTGGAACATATGGGACCCAAGACTAGTTTTATATAACACAATCATCTTACATCTAAAAGTTTTGCTTATAGGTGTTTGTGTTAAACATTTTACTTACATATTTAGCATACTATACTTTTCAAAGTCAAGTCATAATCTATTCAATCTATCAAATTTACAATATATTACTTTCAATTATTAAAAATAAACACAAAAATATAAAGTTGGTTGACACCAAAAAAGAAGGAAAATCAGATGTTGGGTCAGGACATGATGTTCATAGGAGTCGCTGCAAAATGGGAGGTTGAGACTTGAGACCGTTAGGTTTATACCTACAATTTCAAATTAACCCAAATCTTCCCTCAAATCTACATTTGTACACACTTCTTGTCCTAACACAGACAAAACTACTGAATCTTTTTCGAAGACAACACTATAATCTTGTAAAAGACATTGTCAAGTTCTTTTCGTGTTTTGGTCCTGAAGAAATGAGAAATGACATTGAAGATGGTCATGTTTCCCCATCTTCTTCACCACCAACACCCCCTCACCTCTTCCTGTAAGTGTTGGCCCTGGCAACCAGAAGTATGTGTTCTCGTCGTCTCCATCTCCTTCACCGCCTTTTTCGCCACTTCCTTCCAGCCATTTGTCG
>CAODLS011104498.1:0-10278 GCA_948243855.1 Flueggea neowawraea | reverse complement strand
ATCATTAACAGCAAGAAGTTCTAAAATTGTCATCATTATTTGCAAAACTCATGCCCATAAGCTGAACCCAAGACCAGTAACATACCCACAAGAAAACAATGTTTAGAAGTAGTTGCTCTTATAGAAGTTCTTAAGGAAGTCGGTGATTCCTTGATCATTGGGACTCAAATCCTGCACGAGTCCTCGATTGCCGACCACATATTGACCAATAATGTGATGCCGCTGCTTTGCATGCTCCACGATATTGTTAAGCTCTTCCGTTCCTTTGAAAAGTAGCATATCAATGACCTACAGGCATAATCCAATCAGAAGAAAGACCATGTAATCACACAACAGATATATCATTTGACAAGGTACATCAAGGACAACAAAATTCAAATTTTATTGCAACAAAGGCACTGGAAGGAACTTGATGATGCAGGAGGGGTTCAGATCTGTAGAATGACATTATGTGAAAATAAAAGCATTAGCTTTAATGAACTATGGATGATCAAAATGGAATTACCAGAAGCATGCAAGTAATTTTGATCCCAAAAAATTTTGATGCAGCATGCAATAGAAGACATTCTTACCACTATTTTCATACAT
The DNA here is from genome assembly GCA_948243855.1 of Flueggea neowawraea. NCBI lineage: Eukaryota > Viridiplantae > Streptophyta > Magnoliopsida > Malpighiales > Phyllanthaceae > Flueggea > Flueggea neowawraea. The sequence continues at coordinate 9,690 of CAODLS011104498.1, read as the reverse complement.
GTACTAATGACTTGTTCTCACTACATCTAATTTTACACAATTTCATTTTAAAAATGGAAATATAAAATTTATGCCAGCTACTAAGATCTCAAAAAATCTCCATGAAGCATGCAGTAGAAAACATTCTTACAATCTCCATAAGCATGCAGTAGAAGACATTCTTACTTCAAATTTCATTTGCCATGACATGATCATAGATTCTTTTTTTAAAGTATAGATTCTGTTTTGATTTCAAGCAAAACATATTCTACTGTTGAGGACGGCATAAATTCAATTCCATGCAGATTGAACTTGTTTTCTTTCTAGAGTTGCATAGGCTTGACTTCCCATTTTACAATAATTTAACCTCAATGACCGGAAATCTGATACTAGAATTGCATATAAATAATGAAAGCTGTCAAATTTTTTTTTTCACTGAAGGTGTCAATATTCAAGCCTACAGAAAAAATAAGGGGGTTTTTAGTTTGGAAAACTTTCCCCATGTTTCCCAGAAAACAAGGAAAACTGAGATGGAAAACTGGGCTAGAAAATAAAGTTATAAAACACAGAATAAACTTGTGGGGAAAAACTTATTCTAGAAAATTCTAGAAACTGAAAAGAAAAAAGCAAGATCCCGAAAAAAAACACATTTTAATAATTCATGCAGCTCCTTTCTTCTTCAATGCCAATCGAGCACCAGTCAACATGAAGAGTAATCTTCATGTCCTAGGCGTAAAAGTGGCAGACATCAAGGGGATTCCGAAACTGAAGTGAAAATGTCTAATGCACTTAAGTATGAGGGAAGAAGAAAATCTACTACCTTTATTTCATACCATTCTTCTCAATTTATTTCAAGGAAATCAGAAATTTATCAACAAAGTTTTGGAACTCTAAAAGAAGAGTAAGATAGCATGTTCCTTTACTATGTTAGTAATTCAAATAGCAGAAATGCTTGTATACTTATGTTAATATTTCTTCCGTTAGTCACCACACAACCACAATTGTACAGATACCACAATTCTACCTGCAAAAGTCCAACAGAAAACACGGAACCAAGAAGTCTGTAAATTCTACAAAAAAAATCACGATGATCCTAATAATTGTGAAATATTCAACAACATTTAAGAATCCAATGGACCGTGATGTGCAGAATCTCAAGTTACTATAACACAGAATTTAGGTATATGCAGAATCTAAATTCCCTTTCCATGTCAACAATTTCCTTTTTTGTCTTGTTTTAGTATCACATTGGAGTGGTTTAGAATGCCAACATAAGGCAAAGAGAGCCCCAATCGATCCCTTAATTAGCGATTATTGAGATACCTCCAAAGCTAAGAATGAAAGTCCCCCAAAAATACAAACTTAATCAGTCTGAACAAAACGATCATTCCAATTTCTCAAGCTCCACGATGAAAAGGTAAACTCAATTCACAATGTTAAGACCAATTTGCAACAAGGAACAGCAATGGATTTGAACCTAAAGTGAAAATGTCTAATGCACTTAATCATGAGAGGACAAGAAAATTTTACTACCTTTATATCATATTGTTATTCTCCATTTATATCAACGAAATCAGAAAATTTATGAATGAAGTTTTGAAACTCTAAAAAGAAGTAATATAGCGCGTTTCTTTAAAATTTTGGTCATTCATAGCACAAAATGGTCATAGTCACATGCTAACATTTCTCCTATTAATCAACATACAATCACAATTGTTCGGACACCACAACTCTACCTGGAAAAATCCAACCGATACCGTAAGAACCAAGAAGCCTGCAACTTTTACACGAGAATTCACGATGATCCTACTAAGAATGGAACTTTCACCAACATCCGTCCATCAAATGGACCGTAACATGGACCACCTCAAGTTACTAGAACAAAGACTTTAGATATATATAGGATCTAAATTCCCTTTCCATGTCATTAATTTCCCTTTTTTTTCCCCTTTTAATGCCTATGATCAGAAGGCAGGGGTTGAGAATACCAAAAAAGGGCAAAAAGAGGAGCCAGCTTAAACCAAATCACTTAATCTGCTATCATTGAAGTACCTCCAAAGCTAAGTACGAAATTCAACCAGTATTACAAAATCACTCAGAAAAAAACCGAACATGCTAATTCTCAAGCTCCAACATGAAAACTAAACCCAATTCACAATGTTAAGACCATTTCGCAACAACGAAACAGCAATGGATCCGAAACTCAAGAACCCTTCGATTCCCCAACAAAAAAATACGTCTATTAAATTAATAAGCCTATAAGTGATGTGAGCGTTTCTGCGGATCTGGGAGGCGATGGAGGAGCGGAGCTGGGAGCCCGTAGCGACGTCATCTAGGTTGTAAATCTCCATGATATTAGGGATAGACCTGCACGCGGTTCTGAAGAAATCGAAGACACGAGCTCTTGCCTCCTCCAGACTCGCCGTGTTGGGCGGCACCTTCAAGGCTCGCGTCGTAAACGCCATTCTTTCTGAGATAAATACCAAGTTAGTTGGCTTTTTCTGATGGTTCTACTGTGTTGGAGCTGAGAAGGGCACGAGGCAGGCTAAGATTAGTAAGAGAGGTGAAGAAATGACGAAGGACTGAACGGTGACGTATTGGGAGGATACGCAGCGTTAATTTTCACTTTTGATTTTGGTTAGTTACATTGGAATCCCTGTATTTTGTCTAACTCTTTCTAAATCCCTTTTTTTTGGAAAGACTCATATTTCGTCCTGCTTTTAAACGGCGTTAATTGCGCCTAACAGAAAACGTGAAAGTACTAGGATATCCTTGTATTCTTTTTTTTTTATCTTCACTTAAACCATCGGACCCCACCCACCCACTCCTCCTCCTCCTCCGCCTCCTTTTCTTCTTCAACACCACTCTCTCTCGCGTCGCTCCGCCACTCTCCACCACCACCACCACCACTCCGGTTGAAGTTGAAATCACCCCTCCGCCACTCACCACATTGTTCTCTCTCATGCCAACGCCGCCGCCATCTTTTCTCGCTCGCTCTCCACCGCGTTTTCTCTCTCACTAGTCCCGTTTCTTCCTCGAAAATTAATGCAAGAAAACCAGAACATCACTATCCAGAGGTGGAGGGGCTGCATCTCCATCACTCTCAGTCTATGGTCTCTCACATTTGTCTCTCTTACTCTCTATCCCTCACGCCGCTGCCATCACTCTCGCCAGATTTGAGCCGAAGAATTCTGTTGCCATATTTGGATCTCCATCAATTTGTAGTGGGTAGATCTCCATCTATTGAGGCATCTTCATTTGAATGGGTTTATTAATTTTGGGTCTGATTTAATGCATGTTTTCCTTCTTTCTTCCTTCATTTGTCCTTTTTTCTTCTTTTAATTTTTGGTTTTTTTTTTTATTTTGGTTTCTTTGAATCTTCATTTATTGATTCTGATTAAGTATAAGATTCCAGAGTTTGTAATTGATTTGGGTTTCGATGATGTATTGTTGAGGAAGCTGTTGATTATGTAATTGATTGTTGATTAAAATGTTGGGGCTTTCGATTTTTGTTGTTGATTAAACTGTTGCTAGTGTTGATATGTTGATGGGGTTTTGATGAAGAGAGAGAGAGAGAGAGAGACCGAGAGAGGGAAAAGACTCAGAGACGGTGGTGAACTGGGTTTTGTGTCTAAGAGAGAGATGGTGTATAAATTTGAATGTTCATTTTTGGGTAGTCAATGGAAAAATGAAAATTTAAGAGGGTGAGGTGTTGTTTTAGAATTATTTTTATGTTTTTTTTTTACCAAAAAAGGGGAGTCGAGACGATCAGTAATATTTTTATGCTTGTTTGTCTTTATGCATGTGTTAATTTTTATGGACATTTTGAGTTAACTCTGTTTTGGATGGCTTCTCTATATTGACATATGCGTATATTTTAATTTAGTAGTGAATCACTTATTTTATTTGTGAAAATAATACACGTATATTCCAATGCATAAAATATTATTGCGATTTTGGAGCTGAATTCTTATGTTGTTGCTGCTTTATTTTTGTTATATTGGTAGGGTATGTTTTAATTTGTTTCTAAATAATGTGATTATTGAAGTTACTACTAGGTTAATATTTACTTATGATTGTTGCTGCTGTTGTTGTTGTTGTTGTTTGTTGATAGATATGTGAGTCGTTTGTTCCTAAATTTCGACAAAATATTTTCTCTTTATTGTAATGTTCAGATTTGTTGTATGCTAATAATGTTTTTAAATTTATTTAGTTGAATATTGACGTGTTCTAATGTGATTTGAAAAAATTACGCTATATTTTGTTGAGAAAACAGTTTTCTGCTCTCTATTTTCTGTTTTGTTTTTATTTTGCTAAAAATTAAAAACATTAAGGAAATATATTTGCCAATCAAAATTTTTATTTAAACAATTTTTTTATTTTTTCATTTTTGTTTTCTAGTTTTCTAGAAAACAATGAAAAAAATTCTCAACTAAACACCCTTAGATTGCTCTTTCATTCATTGAATATAGGATAAACATTTTTAGGAATATGATTTTATATCCTTTAACTACTATGTTTATTTTCTTAATTCGAAGAGTTAGTAATCTATTAGGGGAATGAGCGTCTATGATAATATTTGTCATGTTTTGACTTGTTTTGAAAGACCTTCGAAAAATATATATGTATAATTACATTCATTTTCTGGTGCAGATGTGTTAAAATCCAAAAAAAAAAACACTTGTGATTCTTGGTTAAAAGCTAATACAAAAGCTGCCTTCTTTGAGTCTAGCAATAGGTCTGGAATTAGGGTGGATACTGAAAAATTACATTAGACAGATATATTTAGGGTGACGGCAGTAGAATAATGCTCTTTTTGACATTGGAATTGAGACTACATTGAGATGGAAAAACTATGTTTTAAAGTCGACCGTAGTTGATTTCAAAAAAAAAATCGATCGTAGTTTTTAAGTGTTTTGTAGTGGCTCAAAAATTGTAATGCAAATTTGAAATATCATCTTCAATCACTGTTTTAGAAAAATTAAAATTTGTTATAATTTTTCAATACAAAAAATAAAAACTTCTCATCACACATTTAAAACGTTTAATTTAATAGATATAGATATCCTAGTCTTTCCACATATTAATTAAGATGTTCATAAAATAATAGCTAATTAAATAATTTTCTCAAGTTAATCATATTAACTAAACTATTTTTTTTGAAACCTTAACTAAACAATTTTTAACATTCAGAAAAACCACTTTTATACCATATTATTGGTCAATTATCATTTGCTAATAACATTTTCTTAGGACATCTGCAATGGTTTGAAGCTAAAGGTTTTAACAGGTTTTGAGATATTAGTTAAGTGGACCCAACCTAGTACTAGGGTTGTAAAGTTTAACCGCCAAATTGTAAAAATCGACCAATTTGCTCTGCATTACACTGTAATTTGCGATTTTTTTATAGATTCAGATTGGTTGCAGATCATAATTTTATCAATTCGCTAATTTGTGGTTTGACTGCGATTAATAATATATTAAAACCACTCAAACCAAACTGCAACCGCGCACACACACATATATATATATTTCAACCCACTGACTTCACTACATTTTATAATTAAACCAACCCAAATTCATGGTTGAAAGTTGTATATTTTGGAGTTATTTTAGATTATATATAGTTCTTTCAAATTCTTTGTAGCTAAAAATGTAAATGGATGCTAACAATAGATATATATTAATATTACTTAGATGCTAATTGACAGATAATGAAAATACTGTGTAATTATACTTATTTTAGGAGGACAATTGGCAAAGATTAATTATATTATTATTTATCTTACTTTATTTAGTTATTTAATTTTTTTATATATTTAATAAAACACAAACTACCAAAATTAACCAAATCGCATCACGACCACTAGTTTAAATTTAGTGGATTTAACCGCATTAGTGGTTTAAATGCAGTTGCAATTTTTTCAAATCGCAATTTACAGCGCAATTTGGTTTTAAGACTTTAAATTGACCAAATCGCACTGCTTACCCACCTACCTATCACACTCTCATTTCATTATACTAACTTAGACTCACGATCAATTCACATATTATTTTTTACTTCACAATACATATTCCGTAACTAACAAAATTAATTTATAAAATCCATTTTATTAAAAAATAACACATTTTATTTTCTAAAAAATAAAACTAGTTTAAATTTAGTGGATTTAACCGCATTAGTAATTTAAATGCAGTTGCAATTTTTTCAAATCACAATTTACAGCGCAATTTGGTTTTAAGACTTTAAATTGACCACATCGTACCGCTTACCCACCTACCTATCACACTGTCATTTCATTATACTAACTTAGACTCACGATCAATTCACATATTATTTTTTACTTCACAATACATATTCCGTAACTAACAAAATTAATTTATAAAATCCATTTTATTAAAAAATAACACATTTTATTTTCTAAAAAATAATAATTAACTAATTATTAAAAGAATAACGAACATATGTTTTATATCACAAACAACTTAGATAACTTAATTATATAAAATACTTCATTTAATTGCTTAATCTCCATCATATTACAATTTTGCATGTGTACATCAAATTATAGTGTGTACGAAAATAAAACAAAATGTATAAAAGCATAAACAGAAATTAAAAATAAGATACTGTCTCACTTTTTTCTAATTTTTGAAAAATGTATATAAATACAAAAATAAAAATAAATCAAAAATAAAATGATGTTTCAATTTTTTTTTGAATATGTGTATAAATAATGAAAAGACAATGCTATATCATATGTATTTAAAAAGAAAAAATAGTGTCAAAATACTTGAAATTTTGTATAAAAGTTAAATCATAAAATGAAAAAAGAACAAAAAAAAAAGAGGATTAGTCATTGCATGCTTCTAAATGATATGCAAATGTAGTACAGAAGCTTAAACGAAGTCACTGTTAACCATGTTAAACGATATGCAAATCAAGTGACTCATACTATAGCACAGACGGCCGATTTGATGACAGATCCAACTCTGTGGGATTCTTTTCCTCCAGAATTTCATGTCGTAGTAACTATTACTGCAGATCTAGTGAATTAATGCATCTCTCCAACAAGAGTCTAAAGGGATGCCTGGCCTATTATTAATATCACGCTCACAAATCATATATCATCCAAGGCACAATTTATCAACTGGTATTCTCAAAGGTGCAGTGCTTGACCACCGTCCCATCGAAATCTGATACTGATATTCACAGCCATTTGAACTTTTTAGAATGTGTCCAATGATGTTGCCTCAAAAACCTGCCGACGGATGTCCCATTGAAAGAGCAATCAAAAGTCAGACAGCTGTTATATCTATCCTGCAAATGTTACAGTACTATTCAAAGTGAATCATGATTAGAGCTGTTCTTGATTATGATTTCTACATTTCACCACATTCTGCAATAACACAAGCCAGTTTAGGGTGGTTGTTAGGTCCGGTAGCTACATTCTCAATCTTTCTGACAACCAAAAGTCCATCTCCAAGCACTCTCTGTAGATGATATTAGCACATAGAACAAAATGTTAATAAAACGGAAATTTTGAGTAATCTCACAGAAACTTAAAGTATACAATAAAAGTCAGGCTAAAAGGTTGTGTTAAAAAACTCCATTATTTAACCACCAGAAAAAGAAAAAAGGAAATCACCATTCAACTTCATTCTAAGCTGAAAACAGACCCAACATTATGCTCCTTCAATCAAATACCTTAACCAACTGTTTTCACTCGGTGTATAAATTTTAACCTATAAATTAATACAAATTTTTAAAGTTCAATTGAAGCCTAGTTAGAGTTCCATTCCAGATACAAAAGTCATATTTTAAGCTAACTGTAAAAACTTCTCACTGTTTGTTAAATAGACACATACAAGCTAACAGGCTGCAATTACCAATAGCATATAAAGATTCAAAACTTACCCCAAATACAACATGCTTGTTGTCAAGCCAGTCACATTTCGCACAGGTGATGAAGAAATGTGGCCAAAAAAGAAAATTTGAGTCAATGTGACTTCAAGAAAAATGGAAGCCTGCAACTTAATTTAGGCCTCTTGGTTGGGATAAGTAGAAGGAAATCGTAACTTGCAAGGCAGTGCTTATCTCCCTACTTGGTTTGCAAAACTGATGGGAACTTCCTAAGAAGGCAAACCCTACACTTCCCTCTTTATTTTGTTACTATTATTATTTACTAATACTGTGCGTGTATGTGTGTGTTGAGAGAAAGTACCTGACACCCATTAGTGTTGGGTCCGCTATTTGCCTGCAAAGCAAGCAAGAAAGTATGTCATAATCTTCTCTTTGTAATATAGCCATCAAATTCCAAATTGAGGGGGCACTCGACAAATCATTTTTTCATCCTTATATGGACTGAAAGAAAAAAAAAAATCAAATCCAATACCTAGAAGAATAATAAAAAGACCCTGCCCTAAAAAATAAGACCTCATGTTATCAATAGAAGACTTACTAAAATCAGCTAACATTTACTACAAAGAAGAAAAAAATTTAACCGTTTTGTTTTCTTTTCTTCAGTAATTACAATGCTATTCAACCAAACCAACAAGATTGAATGGAACTATAAAGACTGCCTGCTTAGCTTGTTTCAAATTGAGCAACTATCCCTGTTGTTACTGAAACCAAATAACAACAGGATTGACTAAATCCATGACTTATTTACTTATAGAACCTTATTAACAAGATAGCCGATTAATCCTTATATTTTCATAAATAACCTACTTCCATAATATTAACATCTAACAGAACGCATTAAATACTCAATGAAAAGATACATCAAGAATTATTTTCTATCAAGAATTATAGTCAGAGCAGTGCTTTTTATAATTTGGTTCATACATTATGTGTTTTATCACCAAGGAATCCATAAGACATAAAATTCCTGTTGCTTTGCATTCGGAAGAACTGACTTCTTGCAGAATGTGACAGCACAGTTGCTAAATATTATAATAACTAAAAAGGTGAAGTTGAGGTAAAAGAAGGTGATTAATATGTCCATAAGCTTATTTTTGACAAAAAGGAACCTTTACCATATTCATGACAGTTATGGATTAGTCAAACAATGTCATGGAATAAATTCATACATTTTAGAAGAACAGGGACCGGGACTAATGTTAGCATCTACCATAAAATGACGAGATATTAGAAGAACAGGGACTGGGACTAATGTTAGCATCTACCATAAAATGACGAGAAAAAAAGTTATGATTGAAGATGAGCAGAAACTCTCATTAATATCAATAACATTAAAATTTAGTTATGCAAATATTTTTTTACAAGGATTTAGTTATGTAAGTTGTCCTTAACATATAAAATAAATATGAAAATCTAATTTCCCCTTGCTCAAAGCTCAACTGCACCTGAATCATATGATCAATTGAACAAAAGTAATTTCTTGACACGCACACAAAAAAAGAGCAGATTTAGTTTACAAAAGTGTATTGCGTACTGCATACCATTGAAAATAGACCAGGGCCAGTGTGTTTGGCAATAAAATTTTCATCCTCAAACTTATGGCCGTAAATAGAAACACATCCACTGCCATCACCCTACAGAGAAAATTGTAATAATGACTGTTAAACAAAAGGAATACAAGAGCAACAAAAAAATATGCAGAACATGCTATACACAAGCTAAACATATAAGCCAGGTTTCTCAACAACAGAGCAACAAACCTACAAAAATAAGGTAGCTATTTCATT